>CM052265.1:3478818-3500524 GCA_028455795.1 Lasioglossum marginatum
TTTTTTTTTCTATTACTAAAATTAACACCCTGTATACCCCGTTTTACCTCAACAGTAGATTGGATCGACTATTAATATAAATACAGTCTCCACGTGGTCTCGATTAAATTCCGTTGTATCTTACGAATAAAATATTAATTAATGGAATACAATATAAATTTGGCGACGAGGATCAGATGGAGTTTATGGAAGAGTCAGGGATGAAATCATAAGTTTGCATAGTATTTTGGATGAGAGTATGTAATACAATGAAATGACGTTGGTATACAACACCCACGTAAAACAAAATTAGGTACCTGATACGAAACCAGTCTCATAATAGGAACATAATAGGAATCATGCGGTTCCTGATGCAAAATAAAAAAAAAACATTTTTTTAATTGCGAGCACCCTAATGGAGAACGAACGCGACCCGCAGTAACAGAAATCTCGCCGTTGGCCGGCACGTCTCAGCTTTCCATGGTCGCAATCGCGAGCTTGTAAATCTCGGATTTCAAACGGAAAACCGTCTCGCATTTATTTTGCTTGCCGGAGCGAGCCGATGTTCCCCGGTGCGGCGCGGCGGCTGAAACTTGCAGCCTCCCGCGAGACAACAGAAACCACTCCGATACAAGCAAAGAAATCTGACATCCCGCGAAATCCGATGTAAGCTGCAGTCGCAAAAGTTAAATCTGAATCCGAAGATGACGCGTAGTAGTCGATCTTCACCTTTTTGCGGTAAAAATTCAGTAATGCTTGTAATCTCACAAATAGGTTGAATTGATTACAATAAAGTAATACATGGACCATTTATTTTGAAAGCTGTGTAAGCCCATTTCCCTTTCTTCTGAGATGATGAAGGGTTTGGATCAGGATTTTCCTGATAAGGTGTATTTCCAAAAGTAATTGCACAATTCCTTAAAAGCACACGAAGATTACATTTCTATAAATATGTACGTCTATTGACGAAAAATATTTTCATTTTTCCAAAACTGGACATTTAGCGTACCAATGATTTTTAATAGGGTTAGGCTAGGTTAGGAAATTCTCTGTCATTGTGCCCTGTGTGTATCCCTGAAGGAATAAACGTTGTAATTAAAGCGAGTACATGTAAACATTCCGTGTTTGTCCTATAATTGCTTTTTCAATCGATGCTCTGGCCCGTATTTTTCTTTCAAGAAAAACGGTGACCCCGTTCTTATCTACCAACAAACCGCGGACATCTAAAAAACACCTGGCGCAAAAACAAGGTAAAACAAAGAGGTACAACGAAGTACATAGCTAACTTTTGCCGGTGATCTAGTTCGCCCGTTAACTTGTAGGATCAATTCTTAACGCGGTTAAGTTCTAGTTTATTTCTATTTCGGAAAGTCCGAGGAGTAAGCAAGCAAAAAGTTTTTGTTCGAGGAAACTGGCTGTAGCACGTTCTTATCTTATAGGCGCACAGATGCATTAAAAAACTAGACAAAAAAGTTGTTGTTCTCTTGGATTGAAAGGTAAAAAGATTTTTTAAGGGTAGGTAGTTTGTGCTGGGATTACACTAAAAATCTGACAAAAATTACAAAAATCAACTAAAATAAACTTTTAATACAAAAATTAATTTTCTTCAATTCGAAGATTGGGTTTGTATGGATTGAACAAATATTATAAATGAAAAATGAGGTCATAATCTGTAGTACAATCCGTAACGTGCAAGGAACAAAATAGTCAAATAGTCAATTGGATATTATCTTGTACGGCAATTGAGAAAATTTTCGAGAGAAACGTGTTCAAAATTTTTTACTGACACTGTTGAATACGAAACATCGGACTTCTACAATCGTCATAAGTAGACTGCGGATGTTTATGCAGGATAAAAATGTTCTACATTAATTATGGAAAGCAGGAATAAAATAAAAATTGATTTCATCCCTTAATGATTTTTTTACTTTAAAAACAACATTGCAATATTCTCAAATTTTTCAAATCTTGTACTGTTTTAATGTTGGTCCAACCAATTTCTTCATAAATGCATAAAGATCCGCTGTCTAGTCATAAGTTTATCATTTCGATGGATTTCAATGTAAAATTTTGGGGAAGCATTTGCAATACTAATAAAAAAATTTATTTTTATACCAGTTACACGATAATTCCCCATTAACAGGACGGTTTTACCTTGTCCCCGACCGTGTCGTTGCTGTGCAGCTTTTTCTCGGCCGTTGCGATATTCCTGCGAGCTTTCCACTCGGGGATTCGTCCTCGAAGAGCGCGAACGGAACGGTAACGGATGGAACGGCGTTATCGTTTTTCCACGTTGTTTCCCGTGAATCCTCTAATAAACACCGGTGCTCCCGAGGTTGCTCGGCGTCGTCCCTGATAAATATAAACGATCTTCTGCCCTAGTCGGTCCTCGTATCGCGATCCTCGACGCTCAGAACGGACTAAGACGGTTCTCGAGATCTTTTTATTTCGCGCGAGAACGAGCAGCTCTACGTAGTCTCTCGCATTGCTCTTACGTTTCCATCTCGTCATTTGTTTCCGGTTCGGACAACAAGGAACGGACGAGATGTCTCGTTTCACGTCGATGCGACCATTTTCCTCGACGCTCTCTTCTGCTTCCTTTCCCTTTCTTCATCTTCCTCTTTTTTTTCTACTTTCTTTTCTTTCTTTTTTTAATGCAACTTGACATTCCATTATGGGAGGAATCCTTGGTCGGAGCATTGCCGAATAAAGCCGCGTTTCAGAACTCTTTCGCTTTTCCCTTTCCGCCTCGAAAATACTTTTATGTGTCCGCGGAAATGCCGGCAGAGGACGGAACTGCAGACAGATCTTTCCGGTTCTTCCGCTCTGCGACTTTCTTTCTTTCTTTCTCTCTTGCCTCCGTCCCTCTCTTCCGAGAAACGAAAAACTCGCCGGGAACAATCGACCGTCGCTTCTTTTGCACCCGCGTCGTTGTCGTCGGTGAATCGTGATGATGGAACTATCGATTTTGCGCATTCGTGACTCCGGCTGCTACCCGAAACCCGAGAAAGATGAATTTCAAGTGGAACTTGTTGAAGAGTTTGTTTCACTTTCGGAGAAATGAAATTTTCACCGATGGGTACGAGCTTTTGTTTGATTTCCTTTCGGCAGATTGGTCCACGGGAACGCAAATCTGCGTCAACAGTCGTGGAATGCGTTCAATCAACAAATAAATGCATAAAATCCAAAGTCTACTAATGTGGTAAAAGACTGAAGTAAAATCATTTCGTTGAATTTAATGTGTACATACTATGAAAATAAGTCATTCTTGACCCTCTTACGAAAGCATATATTGAACATGAAATGTGAGACACACTGACAACATATCGATTCTTGCCCGTTTTAAAAGTTGTTCATGTTTGCGACCTTGAATTACCTCAAGGTCATTCCAAAAACGTATGCTGAACTTGTTTTTTTCTGTATGTTCATAGTATCAAAACAAAAATATGGCATTCAATTTAAAAAACACGATGAGACCTTGAAATAACCTTGACAAAATAAAAATTTTTATGTCACAGTCACATTCTACGTGGAAAATGATGATAAAAGATTATATATAATATGTTGATGATGATAAAAGATGATATATAATGTGTTGATGATAAAAGATGATGATGAAAGTCGAACGACACTTACCGTGTAACACTCTGTACATTATCAATTTCTAAATGTGAATTTCTCATTAAAAATATTCGATATAGCTAGGGTCTTATTTAAGTCTTGTTTTAATCTTTTATGCAAGTGGCTCTATATATATGTATAAAATTCGATCGCCCACAGTACTAATTTTTGCCGTTTCCTTACGTTCAATATTCCACAATTGAATCGAGCTTACGTATGTTGCACAATATCTTTATTCGTGTAGCAACTCCAAGAAGCTGGTGACCAGAAGCCCGCGCTAACGTATTGTAACAGATGTTTGCGCCCGAAATTTCGTCGTTCTCGCCACGCCCGACCGCGAACGTGCTGAATTTCCCGTTTCATTGGATTTCATCCACCATGGAAACGTTTGGTGACGGAGCACGGGCTCGAAATATCGAATTCAACCGCAAGAATTTGCTTAATTGCGAGTTAACTTGCAAAATACGCTGCAAGATTTATGGATCCGTACGGCTCGCTCTAGCAGCTCATTTTTCCACGGTTTTTCGAAATACCAGCAGAGCAACGACGGAACTCGAATGAATATTTAAATTTAATACGTTACAGTTTACGAGTCCTTGAACAAATTAATCAACTGCATCGAAGCTTGATTAACCGACGCATATTGTTTCGGTGATCTTAATTCGCCGGGTGACATTAATTGCTAATAATCGTCCGTATCGGTGAAATTGAAACACATATCTGTACACAGTTTAATTAATTTCATTTGAATTTTGGACCAATTACATTCGGCCAGCGGCAATATTTACCCGAACACAACAGCTCGCAAGCGAGCTCAACATTATTGTACATATTCTTCGCTGCATGCTCTCATTTTATTATTCCATAATTGATGTCATTTAATATCCGAGTGTTTGCGAACCGCCCGCACGAATTCTGTGGTCCATTTCATTTTCGAGCGGTGTAACTTATTATTGGGCGCACACCACGCATAAATCAAACTGTGTTCCTGAGCTCGGAATATAAACGGACCTTTACATTTTCGAATGATTTACGGGGAACGTTCAAATTTGAATTTTGAATTTTCGGTCTCTTGCCACGCTGCTTCTACGTTATTGTCGCACAGGACAAAATTCATGCTTTTCCATTTTGATAGCACACATAGCCCAATAATAAACAGTTACGACGAAAAACAGAACACTTTTCATTGAATGTAATGAGCAGACAGCGGATTTTATGCATTTATGACAAAAATGATTAGGTGTGATTTAAAACAGGAAAAGCATTAGAAGAGTTTGAAAGTACTCTTGTATAATTTTCAACCTATTAAACATGTTAACAAAGAAAATAAATTTCCATTTCACTCACTTATTTTGCATAAAGATCCGCTGTCTAGTAATGAGGTAAAACGTCGCTCCAGAAAAATCGCTGAAGAAACTGATGATAACCGCAATTATTTTTGTACCAACCTAACATTTGATTTGATTGTGTCTTGCATAATTGCATTGATATGCAAACGATTTTAATTTTGCGATTTTAATCATTATCAATTAGACAACGACGTCCGCGAGCCTCAACACTAGACTGAGAATTTTTATGCATTTATGGCTTCTAAAAATTGTCAAAAAATGCTAGTAGATAAAATTCCACAAAAAGTACGATTTTTATTTATTTCAGATCTGTAAAGACCACTGAAAATGAGATTTTGTATATTTCCATTTTCTCAAAATTTGCTTACAAAAATTGAAAATTGTATAATCATCCGCAGTCTATTCTTCACTAGACTGTGGATCTTTATGCATTTATGGTTTATAAAAATTTTCAAAAAATGCTAATAGATAAAATTCCACAGAAAGTTCGATTTTTATTTATTTCAGATCTGTGAAGACTACTACCACTGAAAATGAGATTTTGTATATATCCACTTTCTCAAAATTTGAGACCATTTATGATCTATAAAAATTTTCAAAAAATGCTGGATTTAGTATGATTTTTACTTATTTTGGATCTACAAATGCTATTGCCAATGAAAATAGGATTTGATTCGGTCCCACTATCTTAAAATTTGTCTACAAAAATAGAAAATTGCATAAACATCCGCAGTCTACTCATCACCTTCGAGATTTTTCTCTCTGTCACGGAATTTTTGAAACCAGTGTCGAGTTATACGTTTATTATAGTATAACAAGATCGCACGAATTTACAGAATTTGCGATTCAACGATAAACAAGATCATCGCAATTTTTTAAAAGGAAAATGTATATTCCCCAATCAATTCAGATTTGTATTTTATTCAAGAAAGTGTTCACCCCACTTCTCTCTAAATTAAGAGTTATGATTTTTCCCGACCGACCGTACATTCGAGACACCTTGTAGCGAACAATGGCGGCTGCCACGATCGCATAAAGATCCGCAACGCAGTGATAACCAACGGAACTGATCGAAAGGGGATTTCTTCTGACCCGCGCGGAATGCCTTGAAATAGAACGCGGTGTTTCGCGATTCTATCTGACGTCGGACAATAGTTAACGATCGCTGATAGCAGCATCGCCGTGCAATTTGTACCTTCGCTGTTCTGTTTTTCTTTTTTTTCTGTTTTTAAACGAGCCAGACACCACGCCTCTCCGACCCAGATCTCGCGGATCGTGGACGCGAAACAGAAATTCCACTGCGACGCTGCGGAAGGTGTCGCCGCAAATTGTTATGAATTATGCTTCGTGACGCGTGAATTTCTCAATTGCCGTGGCTTCGTGGCCGGACGGCCGTGCCGTCGACGGTGTCGCAAATTGGAAAGTTCGCCGGTCGAGCCACGAAAACCGGGCAATTATTGCCCGGTGTTTTATTAAAGTTGCGACCCGCCACGTTGCGGGCCCGACCATCCAATCGTGTTTCCGTACGATCCCCACGGAACTCCTCGCAAACTACCAGCAAATTAATTGAATGTGTTACTTCCTTGACCGTTCCCGCTGAAAGCTTCTGACGTTCCACTAACGAAAGACGATGGATGAAAAATACGTTCCCTCCCGTAATTCTTCTCTTCTTCCATTAGCTCTACCAGCTCTAAGCGATGTGGATCAAGTGTGTCCATTATCGAGACCCTGGAGTATCGTCTCCAAAAATATATCTATTTCATCAAACTCGACACAAAAATGTTTGCAGAGAAACAAGGTACATTTTCACCTGCGCATCTCTTTAATTCTTTTTACATCTTTTTAACCCCTTGCCGCATTTTAACCAGTCAGACTCGAAGATTTACTACAGAAGATTTTAACAAACTCTGACAAATATGAATGTTATGCGTTTCTTTCTAGATGAAATCAATTTTGATTCGTTTGTAATCAATATTTAAGCATTAAAATAAATATAGCCATACAAAAAATATAAATTTTCTTTTCCCTTCTACGACATTTTTGGGGACAAAGACGTTTTAATCACTGTAACTGTAAAGAAAATGGTACAGCAAGGGGTTAATTCTCGGTTCTTTTTGTACGACCGAGCTGTCTAGTGTTACAGATGTTACCAGAACATGTTAATTAATTTGATTCTTTCATATTTTTTATGTTCATCCCCAACTTCAAGTGAGTAATCAATAGACTGTGGATCTTTATGCATTTATAGTGTTTACCCATTTCTAAAATACAAGAATGTTTGGTAACAAATATTAATGACATCTTTACTCTATGCTTGCCATAAGAAATTTTGTTGTTGATGAGTTCAGATTATTCCTCATCTTGAATAATTTGCATAAAAATCTACAGTCTAGTAATTATTAACGCAGGAAAGTGCATTGGTCTCAAACGTGTATCTAGTGTGAGAAAAAATATATTTGTCAGATATTAAATATTAAATAAGTAATAATTATTATAATATTATACAATAAATAACAAATACAGTAAATAAAATATTAAGATTAAAAGCAAATAATCACAAAAATGAAGTTAAAGCAAAAATGTATAAAGATGAGACGTGAAATTGATGTCGCCCAGGTGGTACAAAATTAGATACATAATTTGGCATCGTGTAACAAATTTTGAGACGCCCGTTAGAATCAGTATGGCGCACAGATGTGGTCCCTGAAGGGTTAATAAGACGTATCTCGCCAAGGTACTGAGATCTATTATACGATGGTTAAAAAATATTTAGGCTTCCATTGAGAAGAAGATGGCGACGAAAAGACGCGGCTCCATCAGCTGATCTCCTATTCTTCTATTGTTCCCCTTGGACCGGGGAGGCCATTCATACTGAGACAATACGTCCCTATTTCGCTCGCAATCAAATACAAATGCCGAACGGCAAAACGTTCCAACGTAAAACGGCGAATTGGATCGCTGCTAAAAACGACATGATTCATCGGGGCTCATAAACAGTAGAATAAACGAATGCTCAGCGAATCGTGGAAAAAAGGAAAGTACCGAGCACCAGGAATCGTATTCGCATCTCGTGGAGCATTTGCGTATAGTGAATCAGACCATCTGAATTATTCGTTTCGTATATGCTCGATCGATTGTCTTGCTGATGACGTATTTTACTTGTGACGTCATAATTTTGAAAACGTGAAAAAAATTAAGAGTTTTTCAGTTTATGGAATATTTCTAAATTAATTTTGTAATCGCTGATGCATTCATGATGCGTTCTTTCCCCTTGCACCGTTTTATTTTGGTCCGGAAATGAAGTATAGTGTTACGAATCTTGCTGGCCAAACTTCTGATTTTTTGATGATTATAGTGAATCAGAGTATTTGAATCATTTGTATCGGATATGCTCGATCGAATGTCTTGCTGATGACGTATTTTGCTTGTGACGTCACAATTTCTCTGAAAACGTGGACAAAATTAAGAGTTTTTCAGTTTATGGAATATTTCTGAATTAATTTTGTAGTCGCTGATGCACTCTTGATGCGTTCTTTCCCCTTGCGCCGTTTTACTTTGGTCCGGAAATGAAGTACATTGTTACGAATCTAGCTGGACAAAAGTTATTTTGGTGACCAATCCTCTTATTTTTTTTCGGAACTCCGGAGGAAGGTTTGTAACAATTGAAAAATATTTCTGAATTAATTGTATAGTCGCTGATGCACTCTTGATGCGTTCTTTCCCCTTGCACCGTTTTACTTTGGTCCAGAAATTAAGTACAGTTATTTTGGTGACCAATCTTCTAATTCTTTGATGAATATAGCGAATTATAGTGAATATACTCGATCGAATATCTTACTGATAACGTATTTTATTTGTGGCGTCACAGTTTCTCTGGGAACGTGGACAAAATTAAAAGTTTTTCAGTTTATGGAATTTAATCAATGTTAGTAGTACACGAGTTATCTGTGCCTGATTCCCCAGCTTCGTCTAGTCGTATGCTCCGGCGAAGCGGGTCAATTATGCGAGTCGCGAATCGTCCGCGTCGGCTATGCGAATCACGATCGTTTGCCGATAGCCGTGTGCACCTTGCTCGTTCTTGTTGCACGCGTCCTAACTGAGCGGCATTCCACTGTTATTTATCGCGAGTCGCAACGCGGCGCTCGCGCTATTTTCAACCGTGTATTAATATTTCAGGCGGCTCGTTAGCGGAAGTAATTTATTTCGAACCCGTGTCAAAGTTCGACGTGAAGTGTTTCATCTATCGCTCGAATGCCTCCAAGCTATTTCCGATATTCGCCTGTCGGGGCGGACGAATAATTCGAACTCGGCCGGCCCGAAGAAATTAAGTTGAATATTAACTTGCCGCAGTGGATACGAAACTTTCTATTACGATATTAATAACAGAACGTTCTCCCGAAGAATAATGATAATGCCGTATCCATCGCGTGAACCAAAGTACTGCAGCAATAAAACGAGAAAATCCAAAGGAAATTGACGACGTGATTTTTATATCAAACTTGACAATAAACATTGATTAGATTTTTTATTTTGTTGGGATCTATACGATGTAAGAAAATTACAAGAATCTTTTCGTTTTTGTTCTTTTATTTTAGGTTGTCTCACTAAAGTTTTATTATTTCCTAAGCTTCCTTTTACATAGCCACGCAATTTGCTTTCTTAAAAAACTAGGTTGAATTTTCATTATGTGTATTAATTTTGGGACAACATAATACTATTAAATAAACTGTTCTAGTTTTTTTAATGACATTTATAGGCACTCGTGTTGCAGCCAACGCGTTAATTAGTCTGTTAACACTTTACCTACCGGAAGCCTATTAATAGGATTTTCAATAATTGTGCTGTACCAAAAGAAAGCATAGAATTTTCCTTTTACATTGTAATCTTAAAGGAAACTATTAGATGACTTGTTAGTTCACAATGAAAATTGCTGTTGCTATTGAAGGTTCCATTAAAAAGTGTTTGGCCATGTACCATAGATTTTTCTAAATTATGCAATAATCACCGATCGGTAATGCGTTAAGTAGAATTCCTTCTCCTTTTCGATCCCTAGAACGACGTACCAAACTACCTGGCGACCATCAACTGGAGTTATTAATTATGATGTCTACGTACCAATTGTTCACGCACCGTGAATCAAAACTCGAATTGAAAACTCGCATGAACGAATATGGCGAAGGCCCTGGAATCGAAAAACGTGCGCGTTTCGTCCGAAGGAAACCAGACATGTCGCAACCAATCTATACCATATTCCCGAGTCCGCCATCTTGATTTCGGACAGTGGAGGTCGATCAAAAACTGCACACATCTTCCCTAACTGTTATCTAACGTTGAACCAAATCTATAAAGAATTATTTATAGGGTTAGGTTAGGGTTAGGTTAGGGTTAGGTAAATATAATCGACGAGCATGCATGATCATGATCGATAAAAATTCGAGCCATGTGACTCGATCATTCTTTCCCGAGCTTAAAGGCTTCCTTTACCAAGCGCTATAAATAAAAAGTTTTCTGGAAACTTATTATTATCTGTCACACATCAGACGATGACATCCACCTGATTGTCCGCGATCAATATCGAGGCCGATCGATAACGCGGATCGAGTGGCAGTCGAAATCCAAGACACATTCTCGCTCGATTTTTTTAATTACGTACATTCCATTCTTTCTTTTACAGGGAATATGTTCCTCGAAAAATATGTACAAAAACGTGCAAAAAGAGAAATGTCACGAAAAGTATTTGAACGTAAAATTTGTGATTCTCGAGAAATTGACGATATTTAACCTGTTGTCATTCCGTAAAAAACAGTAATCTAGCAATAAACTTGGACTCATTGTAAAGCTTGAAGATTCTACTTTCGCATAACATTATTCATTTCCCTCTAAGATATTTTAACATGATGTAGCAAATGTGAAACTGAAGACTCATTTCTCTTCAAAAATACTATAAATTAGAACCTCTGTAAAAGCATTAAAAAATTTAGTTCGTGAATCAATCTTCCACAGATTTGAAGATCGAAGCGAGTCTCTTTGCAAAGAGACTTTAAAAATTGAAGTACGATTTTTTACCGCCATTTTATGGAATAAAAATGAGGGTCAAGTTACGTATGTCTCTCGCGCTAGATATCGGACAAAGTTTCCGCGATCCTCGAAAGATCGATACTATTATTTTTCTCCCGGAGTGAATGTCCGCGTGCCGCGATTACCGGCAATTTCGCATCGTAGCAAAGTGCGAAGCTTTAATCCGTCCGCGATGCTGCAATCTCCCGATAAAACGCGTCCAATCTTCGGGATCGGCCGTGCTATGCATTTGCTTCGATCGATTCTCGATTTATAAAAATGATTGACGCGGGAATTAGTCCGCAATTATTGATGCGCTAAGCCGTGTAATGATCCGCGATACGAATCGACCTTTGCATTTACTATTTCGTGCTGCAAGCCGATGTCTCCGCGGAGAATCCTCTGTTATTGTTTGTCGCTTGACAGTGTTGTCCTTGTTCGAAATTTTTTTCGCAACGTGTGGTACAATAGAGGAATGAACAGTATCGCCTGTGTGTGTGTGTGTAATTATGATAGGAAATTTCTCATCTTTTTTAACACCGCACAGTGAGCAAAAATGCCAATCTAGAGGGACAAAAATATTTTAGCATTATTTTAAGATTTGAAGACTTAATAAAAGAAAAAATAGTAGGATTGAAAAAATTTAGGTGATCATAATGTTTTAGTAAACAAAAATGTTTTGTAATTTTTTTCTATAGGGGTTTATAGACCGAATATCGATTAACTTTTGTTGGAAACATTTTTTTGCCAGATTATCGGAATGCCCGATTAAAGATAATCACATTAGGGCGAAATTCCCTGACAAGCACAGTGGGCGATTTTTAGGATCTAGCGGAACAAAAATATTTTAGCATTATTTTAAGACTAAACGCCATAGTAAAGTAGGTCATTGGATTCGTTTTGTCGTTAGCTACAACGATATGTGATAAATAATACATAGTGAGACAGTCATTACTAAACAGCGGATTTTATGCATTTATGACAAAAATGAGGTGTAATTTCAAACAGTAAAACCATCAGAAGAATTTAAAAGTACAGTTATATTATTTTCAATATATTAAACATATTGAGAAAGAAAATAAATTTCTATTTCACTCTAATTTGTTGCAATTCGAGTGGAAAAATTTTATTTTGCATAAAGATATCCGCTACAAAACAAGGGAAAAACAATGGGATCTCATAATTTGTCAAGAATGCTCTTTAGCGTTTCGTATATAGCTTATGATTCCAGCTTTCAATTGAGATAAAAATTCATATTGTATAAAGCGGTGTAATGTGTTAAAAGTCTAGTTGAAATTCGGAATAGATATAGAATGTTACCTATTATGGAGGATTAAAAGGTTAATGAAACATAATGTGGACAAAAGAAATTTGC
Organism: Lasioglossum marginatum; assembly: GCA_028455795.1. NCBI lineage: Eukaryota > Metazoa > Arthropoda > Insecta > Hymenoptera > Halictidae > Lasioglossum > Lasioglossum marginatum. The sequence goes on from CM052265.1 coordinate 3,491,200, forward strand.
AAATGAATCTTCAATAGTGGAAGATAACAGTACATATTTTTTAAATACCATTGTTAGTAGAATTTGAAAGCCATAATACAGGAGCACAAGAAATGCTATTAATATATCATTATAGATTATATTTTGTAATCATTTTTAATTTTCCTGGCTAAATGGACATTTATACATCTAGATCATTATCAAAATTGAATTTTGTCCAGCTAGATCGTGGAGATAGCCCACTGTGCACCGTGCTAAACACTGTAGAATCTCTAAACCGTGGATGTCAACAGAAAAGACTAAAGTACCTGTAATAATTATAGAAATCAGTAGCTCCAGCTTGCTTTTCCTTGTTACGAAGATCTGAAGCTATTTCTATCGGCGAACCATTAGTTCGGAAGATATTTCAATTCCAGTATTTTGTGCTGGCGTCGAACAGTAACATTGCATCGAAACGCTATTTATAAAACAGAGAAGTGGACAGAAATATCGACGTCGCAGACAGTGGTGTCTATTAATAGTGACGCAGGAATATTATTAAATTGCGCGATAGGCACAATTTTATTGGAAGTCCAGACTCGCGGTGAATACGCAAGCCTGGGCAATCTATCATTTATCGCCACTCACTTTCGCGAATGTACGCATAAATGTTCGCGTCGGCAGTCAGAAATTTTTCGTAGATAATCGCGCGGCGCGCAGCAAGTAATTGGACAAACCTGTCGGGTATAGGATCGTCCGATCGCGATCACAGTCTCTCGCGAGCGTGTTTGTACGCACCGATCGTTTCGCCGACTCGCGCCGCGTACCACGATGAAATAATTCGTTTTTTTTATCGGTCGACGACTTTCACCGTCGTGCAATCGTTGGCTCTCTAATTACGCAACGGAACAATCGTTCCGCGATCGCCAGGATCATTCCCCGGTACACTCTTTGCGCGTTCTTTCCCCTTGCACCGTTTTACTTTGGTCCGGTACTGGTGCATAGTGTTACGAATCCAGCTGGACAAAAGTTATTTTGGTGTTATCTTCTGATTCTTTTTGGAACTCCGGAGGAAGGTTTGGAACAATTGTAAAATATTTCTAAATTCATTTTATGGTCGCTGATGCACTCTTGATGCGTTCTTTCCCCTTGCACCGTTTTACTTTGGTCCGGAAATGAAGTACAGTGTTACGAATCTAGCTGGACAGAAGTTATTTTGGTGACTAATATTCTGATTTTTTTTGGAACTCCGGAGGAAGATTTGGAACAATTGAAAAATATTTCTAAATTAATTTTATGGTCGCTGATGCACTCTTGATGCGTTCTTTCCCCCTGCACCGTTTTACTTTGGTCCAGAGATTAAATACAGTGTTACGAATCTAGCTGGACAAAAGTTATTTTGGTGACCAATCTTCTGACTTTTTTTGGAACTCCGGAGGAAGGTTTGGAACAATTGAAAAATATTTCTAAATTAATTTTATAGTCGCTGATGACTATTGATGCGTTCTTTCCCCTTGCACCGTTTTGCTTTGGTCCGGTACTGATACACAGTGTTACGAATCCAGCTGGAGAAAAGTTATTTTGGTAATCAATCTTCCGCCTTTTTTTTGGAACTCCCGAGGAAGGTCTGGAACAATTGAAAAATATTCCAATTAATTTTTTAGTCGCTGATGCGTTCTTTCCCTTTGCACCGTTTTTCTTTGGTCCTGATGCACTGTTTTACGAATCTAACTGAATCAAATTCATTTCTTTTATCGTAGAATTTTCTGATTTTTACACTGCAACTAAATTAATTTTATAGTCACATGTGCTATAAAATGCAATAAAAAGCAATGTTGACCTTGAAAATCTAGGTCAAGATCATTTCTGCAGCAAACATTTTTTCGTAGATCTTCACCGATCCGGAGATGTACACCTATAATAGCCAGGAGCAAACATTTCTTTACCCCCGTACATATTTCGGATGCATTTAAGGTACAACTTATAAAATTAAGTTTCCACTTCTTTTTTTGCACGGTATTTTGAGGAACATGTCTACCGTGTAAAAAAGGGGGTTGGATGCAGTAAAATCGTTCATTTGAGTCGTGTCTAGCATGATCATCGATTCAAACACTACGTAGATCCCCATTTCACGAGGAAAACTTGCTCATGTTGGGATTTCTCTGTATTTCCTGGGTTTCGAGGATTCCTCGCGGCATCGGACAACAATTACCACGCGCCGTTCGTGTTTCTACTCGTTCGGAACGTTTATCGGTGACGTTATTACCGATTACTATCTTCCATCGACGTTAATCTATCCGGAGGCAGCGTGACTATCGGTGACGTTCCCGCCGATTCATTTTGGTATTACCATGTCGCACGCAACATCTGTCGGTGACGTTTTCCACGATTAATTTATTTGTTTTAAAATTTCCATTGCGACAACCATCGCCAACGTCTCTATGAATTTGCATTTTGATCTATGTTCATTTATTCCGCGCTGCGGCTGCCGGCGACATTTTTATAGTTTCGCGATTTGTGTCTGTATCAGTTGTTGGTCGCGAGTCTAACGATGACGTTCTTCGGGACTTTTTTATTTCTTCTCAAATGTCCTCGTTTATGGCTATTTCCGATATCTTTATACATCTTAATTTACGTTAATTATTTCAACAGTGACTTTTTATCGCTGTAGCGTTGAGTCTAGAGCCTCCTCAAATAGATTTGTAACTTGAGGTTTATTACTTTACATTGACTATATATGTAGATTTTTTTTTAAACCATTTCCTGTAAACATTTTTCATTGTTTTTACTTTCTGTCTCATCTTGCAGCGTTTTTATTGGTTGAAAGCTTGTGCTCGTGTTATTCTGTTGCATTCAGAATGGCGCTCTCGAGTTCGTGTTAATCTATTATCTACAATAATGTTTTCATCGATTAATATTTCGAGTATTTCCGCTAATCTGTTCTTCAAAATATCGATCGACAACGTTTCCACGATACAGATACGTTGAATCATGATTTATCTATCCCCTGCAAAGTCAGACTGATGTTTTTATCAGCATAGTGATGTTTTTACAGATTCGTATCGGAAATTTAAAGTAGCTTCATTTATATTTATAACCGTTGCAACAGCTTTAATCGATCTTGGAGATGTCATGTTAATCTAATTTAGTGAATTATAACTACGTTGAACTGTACAAAGTTCTTTTGATCGTTCACTCGACAACGCATAAACTTATATTGTTCTGCTAACTGGAAATCATAGTATTACGGTGAGTATTACAATTTTCAATTAACGTTCACTGTGTTCACTTTAATAGTCTGCTCGCGGAAATACTAATCCATTGATGATTGTGCTTTTCGTCACGAACTCTGTGTCTACTCGATTCCGAGTTGCGTAAAACGGATGTACAGTGACCGGAATTAATATTCGGACGCTCTAAAAAAGACGATAACTTTTTCAATATTGTACTATACGATTTGAACTTTTTTGGGAAGTTAGAGCAATTAGTTTACTACAGGATGTGAAAAGAAATTTTTTCAAAAATTGCAATAGATCGGAATTGTAAAAAAAATACTAAAAGTTGCATTTTACAATCTTTTTATGTGAGCCTATATTGAAAATTTAAATTTTTATTTTGCAAAAAGATCCGCAGTCAAAAACAAAAGTCTAACATGCAGTAAAAAAGTACAACAATATATCGAGTAGCGGAACAGCAAATAAATTATTTCTTTTGACGATTGAGAATGTGCCGATGGTCACGTAGACCGTCGCCATTCAACTGTGCGATGCGTGCAAAAAGAATGGGCGCCTCTTTCGCAACAAAAACAATGAAACGTGTAGTAAAATACGAGTGAGACTTCTGTGAAGATCTGTTCCAATGATACCGATGTGGATTCGTAGAAATTTTGATAGATCAATCGAATGATCTATAGCGTGATAGTAGGAAAGCCAGATTACTGTTCCTATTCGTGTCAAAAGGCTGATTATCTTCTGAGAAACCGGGCCGTCTGTTGCCACTGTCTTCTACGACTCGTAAACGTTGATTAGAATCGCAATTAATTATGCGCACAGACTTTTCGGAGGACAGAGTCAGCTGGCACGTGCTCCCTGATAATTATTCACCGTTAACACGCATCGCGCGATAAACAACGGGATTCCGACAATTTTCGAATCGGCATTCGGAGAAAGGTTTACGACTGCTTTCTTTTATTGTCGATTATAAACAGACCTGTCTATTTCGAAGAAAAGATCTCGGACATAAAAATCGTTTGCTAAGATCTTCCTCCAGGAAACCGCTAGAGCATTTTAAACTTATAGACTCCTTCGTAATTCTTCGTATTTCCTCGTAATTCTTCGTTATATTAAAAACAGCATTATATTATTCTTTCTTATTCTTTCACCGTTTTATATTTCACCCAGCGAATTTCTTCGTAAATGCATCAAAATCCGCAGACTTGTAGATCGTAACTTGTCTAAAATTCTCGTTCTAAATAGGAATATCCCTTAAAACAGAAATTGTTATGATAAATAAATAATACGAGGCACAAGCAAATTCTTTAGAAAGGGGATGACTCTCTACCGCTTCTGGAAAATAGTTCTACCAAGGAACAGCATCCGCAGGCCATTCAACACTGATTTGCGGATTAGCGAAACACTTGATCGCAGTATTCAAGTATTTGGCCAGTTGTCAAGACTCTAAATTATCCCCGAAGCTCGTCCGGCAGTGCGTTAACAGCTGTCTGTCGATAACCTCGCGACCAGGGAGCCTTTCATTCATCGATATCGCCAGATACCGCGGACAATTCGTTCGAGGGATCAGAAGTCGAAGAGGACGGTCGATGTTTGTCCTGAGTGAAACTGCAGATCTTCCTTAAATTGGGTTGGCGAGAAAGTAATTTCGGTATTTTAAGGTGAAATAAAAACCAATTTTTCTATTCAAGCAATGAACTTCAATGAATACAATATTTTCCATTTTGTTCGATGATCTTCTGCCATATTTCTGGTAGCTTCATAATTCCGCGCTCATAAAACTTCAAAATTTTCCCAAATTTCGGTTTTATTTCACCTTAAAATACCGAAATTACATTCTCGCCAACCCAATATACGTATTACAAATTTCAACATTTTTAATATTTTTTCCTTCGTATGTTAGAGTGACGGTCTCGCGATTTATTTACTGTGTCAGTGACCTTGAATGAGCTGGAAATCTCGAGATTGCGCAACGATCGAATCCTCGTGATCGTAGGGACCAAGGAGGACCCTCTGGGCGAGGTTAGGCCGTTTCGATCGGCGCGAGCGTAACTGGCAATTTGGCCGATCGTTAAAAGCGATTCCGAAAATTGGCCGGGGCTTAACGGCAGGGCTTGGAAGCGAATTTTGATCCAGATCGCGGTCGGGTCTCTTGCGAAAGACAATTTCCTCGTTACCGTTCCCTTTCGTCCGCTTTAAAGTCGCAGCCATCGCAGCGTTATTCCGTGTAGAGTCCATTTGCTCCGATAATGACACACCCGTGTTCTGCAACGCTAGGTGCTTCGAATAATGCGTTGTAATTACGGAATCGTGGGCGGCAGTATCTGCGAGCCTAACGCCGGGCTCTAAGAGTATTAACCTCTCGCGATACCGACCATCCACTGAATTTAATCATGACCTTAGTCCCTTCCGGAGCCGTCAATTGAGAGGTTCCGCGCAAGACAGAGCTACGCGACAAATGATTAAACAATCTTTCTTTACCTGCTACCTCCTAGTGTCTATTTATTATCACACAATTTGCACTTACTTTCATTTTTCTGAATATAACAAATTTCTAAGCTGCTGCCTGAAAAGAAATGATTAAATAATCGTTGCTGGGGTTTCACGAGTCAAAATGGTGGACCGCGTCACGAACGAAAAAGAAATTCGCCAAGATAGTAGATCATGATCATTCGTTTCCAGAACACAATTTACACCTACTTTAATTTTTTAGATCATGATCATTCGTTTCCAGAACACAATTTACACCTACTTTAATTTTTCTGTATTGAAAATAACGCGTCTATATTTTAATAATAAAAGATATAGTTTATTTTCCGCTTTACAAAAAGTGTATATGTATTAGAAAAGCAAAACGAACACGTCGTGTCGGTTGCCTGGTCAGAACTCAAACTGAACCTCATCGGTGGCACCGCAAAAACAAAACTGTAACGAAGAGGGCACAGCCGATTAATCAAATCGGTGGTCGCCTTCTCATTGGCTATTGTCATGGCATAGAGTATGAAAAGCTTATATTCCAACATTCTGCATGTATGCAAGGAATTTCAAAGCTGTTGTCTCAAAAGAAATTGTTGAACAACCGTTGCTGGCTTCACGGGCCGAAATCGCGGACCGCGTCACGAACGAAAAAGAAATTCGCCAAGGTAGTAGATCATGATCATTCGTTTCCAGAACACAATTTACACCTACTTTTATTTTTCTGCATGCGTGCAAGGAATTTCTAAGCTGCTGTCTCAAAAGAAATTGTTGAACAACCGTTGCTGGCTTCACGGGCCGAAGTCGCGGACCGCGTCACGAACGAAAAAGAAATTCGCCAAGGTTGCAGATCATGATCATTCGTTTCCAGAACACGTCTCGATTCTAGCTGGTAACACTGCCGATTCGTCCGCGTGTACCAGTCAACAGCAAAACGTCATAAAACTTGGTTGCGGTGTTCTTGTCTTTGTAATGCTGTTCGCTAACATCAGATTCCGGTTAGCTGAAAAAAGGCTGATCACGATATTTCGAAACGAGCGTCTTCGAGGTGATTGGAGATAGAGTCGTCCGCAGTTCCCGTAACTAAAGCTATAAACCTGTCGCGGGGGACATGAGGTCGGTGATAAGAGGCTGCCTGATAAAGCCGCCTGTGATAATAGTGCCTTCATCTACTTACAGCTGATGAAATTATTCCACTTTGTCTTGAAACTCTCTACAACTGCGATTCTTCGTATTTCCATGACTCGCACCTGTCCTCTTTCAGGTGAAACAGAACCATCTTCAATAATCTCTTTTAAAGGATCTTTTATCGATTGCGATTTCTTACATTTTTATTGTACTTGCGCTTTGGACGAACGAACTTCACAAATTTTTACAGCTGACAATAAGCACCGCATGTTAACCGACTGCGTCATCATCGAGTTAAATTGACCAGTGTTAAATTGACCATATGTAGGTTCAATTTGCGCGAAGCCGTTTCGAAGATTTCAAGGTCATCTTGATATTATTAAATAGAAAAACCTACCGTTAAATATTTCGACCTTGTCCTAAACCTAATTTCCAAGATTTCCAAAATTTCCATTACATATCATCCGGCGAACTAAGCCATCCAGCTTGGCAGAGAAGCTGGAGTGGTTCATTAATAAAAAAGTTATTCTGATTTAAAGTGTGCCATCAATTATGAGACCGACTGTATCTATTTCCTGACATGACTTTTCTCCAGCTAGATTGCCCATTTGTCCGACTGCGCGTCATTTGGACGGGTCCCGTAGACCCGGTGCTAGCCCGAGAGATGTGCTCCCTAATTGGCGTGCAACGGATCGCCGCGTCGACCTCATTAAAAATGGCGGGTCTTCGTTTTCCCGCTCGACGACCAATTCCTTCTGTCATTACGCTCGATACGATTACGCAATGGAGGATATTGAAACGTTCAATTCACGGCCGGGTCACGAGGCGTTTTTTCGCCGCGATATGACTTTGACCTAATTCCGGCGTGGAGCAAGGTAGGGTGGTACCTCTGTCGGACATGGTCGGTCCGATAGCTTCCTAGAAGGGAATTGGGTCGCCGTTAATTCATAGGGGAAGCCCGGCACAGGCAGGACGAAATAGGCCAGGTGTTCTCGGCCGGTTGGATCTTCGTGTGTGCCTCTCCCGAAAATTACCGGGCCCGTTCTCGGCCCGCTGTGTTTTGCTTTCTGAGCGGGGCGGAATCGCGCGTTTGTTCCAGCGTGCTCGCAGCGAAACTGCCTCTGTCCCGGCGGGGAGAGAGACAGCTAATTGGCTGAATCGAATTAAGAGCGTAGCCGGTATTTTCATCGCTGCAATTCTCTAATTGGGCGCGGACGAATTGGCCAATTGTTTCCACTGGTTTGCACGTCCGCCTCCGTTTAACCCCGAGGCTTCGTTAAGAGAACGACGACGCGTCGCATGATTTCAGACCAAAACTACCATTTTTCGTCCCCGAGCCGCGGCGAGATCGCCACGAATACCCGTGGTTTTCGAGACGATGATCTAACCGCCCGTGATGCCTGCGAAATTGCTCCACCGTTGCGTTCATCCTCCGTGCGGTCCTCCGTGATCTGTTTTTATTGAATTCGTTGAAAGAAGAGTAACAGTTGTATTCATCTCTACGATAATTACTAGACTGTGGATCTTTATGCATTTGTAGTAAAATTGTGTAGATGGAACTCAAAATTGTTGAAATATTTGAAAAATTGAAGATGTCTATATAGAGGGTGCGGCGCAAATTAGTCCCCACGATTTTTCAGCCCTTTCGGGTGGTCGGACAGAAAAATGTCTCTTAACAAAGTTAATCAGTATTTAACCGACAAGAAATTGCAATATTTTAAATTTTAAAAAAATCGATTTTCAACAAAAAATCAAGGTCGCTGTCATATCTTTTAATGGAACTGGGTATTTTTAACTTCATAATATTGTAGGCGACGTCGAAATGAATTCAACGACCTGCTATATGATGACTTTCAGATGACCTTGAAAGATAATATTGCCGTGAATCAATTGCCAGAATATTTAAAATATTTCGACGGTACGTAATAGCAACGCCTCGTATTTAGAGGTAAACAAATGAACATATTTATTTTTTTCACTATTAGCGTACCGGTTCATTGTTATAACGTATCTCACAATTTCATGTAATGAACTAACAGATCTTGCGACACAAACGGACAACAGTTGAGGAAATGAGCATTCACAATGTTTACGTTCATTTGTTTACCTCTAAATGCAAGGCATTGCTATTACGTACCGTCGAAATATTTCAAATATTCTGGCAATTCATTCATGGCGATATTTTCTTTCAAGGTCATCTGAAAGTCATCGTATAGCAGGTAGTTGAATTCGTTTCGACGTCGCCTACAATATTATGAAATTAAAAATACCTCTAAATGCAAGGCGTTGCTATTACGTACCGTCGAAATATTTCAAATATTCTGGCAATTCATTCATGGCGATATTTTCTTTCAAGGTCATCTGAAAGTCATCGTATAGCAGGTAGTTGAATTCGTTTCGACATCGCCTACAATATTATGAAATTAAAAATATCCAGTTCCATTAAAAGATATGAGAGCGACCTTGATTTTTTTGTTGAAAATCGATTTTTTTTTTAATTTAAAAAATTGCAATTTCTTGTCGGTTAAATACTG
>CM052265.1:3500624-3542881 GCA_028455795.1 Lasioglossum marginatum
CGCTGAAGGCTTAGGACTTTTCGCTGTTCAAGTTCGAGCGTCATCAAGAGAAACTAGTTCGGTGACAATAAACGAGCGGTTTAATTACACGAGCCGAACGGCGATCTGTTAATTACGAGCGGAGTCTCTTCGAGGCTGTCCTTGACATCGATGCCGCCCCATTATATTCGATACTCCGTGCACACAGCTCGGCCGCGGTAAAAAAGCAAAAAGAAAAAATAACAAAAAAAATACTTGCACAAGTGCATTCCGTTCGAAGGCTGAAAAGCAGCACAGCCGACGCGAACTTCGTGTTAACCGCTTACGGCGGCTCGTCCGAGGCCTGAAATCCCTTTCCCGCCGTTTCTTACGAAATTCTCTCTTAACCGTATCCCTTGTCGAGAGTCGGCAACTCGGCGTTCAAGTAGCTCGACTTTCTAATGATCGGGTCGGGCGCGGAACAGATATACATAAATGTCCAGTAGATTCGTTCCGCCTGCAATCAGACTGGCTTACGAGAGCCGCGGCACACATCATTCGGTCGCGGGCGTGTTCTGATTTACAGCCGGAGACAAAATTAAGCGGACACTCCTTAAAAACCAATAACCGTTCTAAAACTGGACCAAACGACTTGAGTTTTCCTTTAGATGTTAAAAGGTAATGTATAAAGAAGTCAATCAAACATCGATATCGGTCGAAATTGTGAAGAATAAAAATAAAGGTCACGATTTTGAACTAAAGAGTTTTAGCACTTATTTAGATCTACAAAAAGCATATTTCAAATTTTCATTATAGGCGCAGATCAGAAATTTTTAAATCCTGTGACCTTCATTTTTTTTCTTCGACATTCCAAGCAATAGCAGTTTCAATTTCAAAAACATTTTTACAAGCTGGTGGTTTCCTCTTCCGTAACAGCTGCGTGTTTTTCTTCAAAGAAGGTCTGGAAAACAGCAGTGGAGAACAATGTTTATTGCATTGCAACACAGTTGTTGATCTAAACGGGGTTCCCACGGCGATCACATTGAAAAACGGCTAAAAACTTGGTTACTGCGTCTCTCGAAAATTGTCGCGTCTCGAATTTCAGTGGTTTTCGCACGCTGTGAGTGCAGAAAACCGGCGCGGAGTATTTACGGCACGGGGCAACGGGTTAAATTCGCGTGTCTCGTTGGTATCTCAGATCGGAATATCATCTTATCGTTGCTAATTTCGCGTATAATCGGCCGATCTTATCCGTCCGGCGATTCTACGATCGTCGAAGACGGTTGATACTCTCTGAATGGGGATAAAAGGATCGCGTTGTGCGTGAACGTTGCGATTAACCGACGCCGTCCATTGTGTGTAAATACCGATACGTGCGAACGAATAAATTACCAACGACAGCCTGTAATCCGGATAGATCGACGTGGCACTGCGACTACGTTAATCAGCCTCCCGTTGCCGTTGTTCCTGCGGAAATGTTTCGTGTCGCGCTTGTTAAACAAACGGACGCGACTTGTTCTTCAGCTACCACGTTCGTAATAAGTCTCGTTGCTTCAGCACCGTGAAAATGTTGCAGGCGGCGGACTTGCTTGGAAGCTCAAACAACGGAGACCTTCGGCTAACAAGCGTTCCCAATTCTTTTTGTCCGAATTTCTTGGCCCATCCGTGTGTCAACTATTGGGTCGTTCGCAAAAGTCATTTCGTTTTTCGTGTATAGATGGCGTTGCTTCCATTTGTTATTACTAACCTTATTTTAAATCGCAAAATCGTGGTACATCTTGACAGCTGACATTTCGGACGTAACTTCCTACCTTGTAGTGCTTTCTAATCTTTCAAGTATGTTATTATCATTTTATCGAAGTATGCATTTCCATCGCCTTTTGCTTTTTTTATTACCGCAAGGGTAAAAATGTAGTGCACGAAAAAAAAAGTTATACGCTGTTTAAAGAGAGGATGTACCATCGATTACTATTTTTTTTCGCTTTTTTCAACACTTTTTACGCGGTGCAAATTTCATTTCAAATAAAGACGCGAAAAGTCATATAACCCAATATTTTGCTAATAAAAAAAGAGACATTCTACGAGCATGGGATCTTTAAGTTGCCTGAAAAATCGCAAGAAACCATAGAACAAAATGTCATGAAACTTATTCTAAATGGTAACAAAATTGGCTTTCATTTCCTCTTAAGAAAACGAAATGACTTTCCGAACGACCCAATACATACGCGACTCCCTTAAGTACGGAACAATTTAGTTTGATAAGTGCCTATCGTGTAAACAATAATCATCGTGCAAGTTTGTTGCCAAACAGGAAATAGGATTAAGTGGAACTTCATTTCTCGGAGTTCTTGTTTCGTTTTTATGACAGCTCAATTAAGGTTTATTATAGCTACATCTGTTGTGCGAATGTAACTCGACTGCGGATGTTTGTCCACGATGAATACGTTCCCATGGAGAAATGTTTTTCTCGAGCTCGAAATCGAACACGTATTTTAATCGAAATCTTTAAAGACCTAGAAAATCATTTTTATAGTTACAATCTCTAGTTTAAAATTGTGAACACAGGTATGCTTTTGTATTTAACTTATGTCTCTCGCGATTAACCCAGAAAATGTTTATTTCGCGGAGAGATCGGCAGCCTATAATTATACGATGTTGTAAATGTTTTAGCTTCCTTTAGAAAGAATCGGGAAAATGAGCGGTTTTCACTAAGACATTTCTTGAAGACAGAAATAGAATTCAGGTCCATTATTTCTTACGTGATTTCTCATTCCGGCGTTTTAAGAGATCATTTTGAAGAAACGATTGGGGCCAACGAGGTACAATTTCCGTAGCCAATTAGAGGGATATCGTTCGATTAAATTGGCGTTCCGCTGTACCACGGTGCCCATGTTCCGAGAGAGTAATTGCATCGTGGCGAACGATTCTCCCGGATCTTTGGCACTCTTTCAGATGTCACTGTGGGTGAGCGGTCGACAGACGATTCTCTGCCAGACACAACGTCAGCGGGCCAGCTGATGGAAAGACTGGGTACCGTTTGTTTAATATTCCGCGGTAGTGTCGGCCGGAAACGGCGCTTTCCGTTCCCCAGACAGCACTAGATGTTCTTTGAATACGTATACACATCTTGCTAGTCTAATTTACGAACGAAAATAACAGATGTTAGGCGCTCCAATGAGTTGTGTATTATTTTCTCAACCGCAGAAGATGAAACGCGTTCGCTGCCTCTAGTCGATTCGAATATTACACAGTCTGATGCAACGATACTGTTAGAGCAACTACGGTAACGTCTTCGTATTATGTGAAAACTTCGAGACCGAAATGCGCGCCACTTGCACCAGCTAGATAATATTAACCCAGTGATAAAATGTTGTTGTTTTTAATTATCTTTTTCATGAAACTTTGACAGACGTGTTCGGGGCGAGACCAGAAGAAATCGAAAGTCGAAAAATAAGGATCAACCTACGAGTCCCAGCGAATTCGCTTCCAGGCGATCAAATTCACCCACATTTCTCGTTCGGCAGGTATTCGATCGATTCGATCCACGGACTCGATCCGTTCCATTCGAGGCTGCAGTTCCTGTTCTGCAGTTTCACAGGGAAAAGTGTAACCGGCTATCTGCCGCACGCACTCTTGAGGTTCCAGTCTTTGTTCGCTGGAACGAGTCCTCGCCCCTCGTTCACATACACACGTTTCAATCCTTTCTTCTCTCATCCGGTTCGGCCGGCATTTCTGGCCAGGTTTTATCTTTACCAGGCGTTTCTCGATCTCGGGACACGCCTCCGCGGTTCCGGCTTATCGTCGACAATCGGCTGGGTACGATGCCTGATCAAAATATTAGGTGTGCCAATGAGTTCGGCGCCTTTTTGTCCAATCTGTCGTAACTTCAGTTAAAATTGTACTTTCTTACCCCTCTCTCGATAGTGTTTTAAAGCGCAGATCTTTTGTCGTCTTCATGCAATCGATATCTTCTCGCCATAGAAAGTTAAGCAACAAAAACTTGAGACGCAAAATTTTTCCCGCAACAATCCGAGAAGAATTAACACTAAACCTACCACGAGGGGGCAAATGACCCATTTTAGATTTTTTATTTGACAATTATTGAGATTGTAAAAGTGTTTTCATGGGAATTGATTGAATACATTTTTGACTACAGTAAATATTAAAGTAAAAATCGCAGAAAATATAAATGAATTTTTGGCGGCTGTTATTTGTGAGAGAGAGGAGGAAAAGGAAGGGAAGCATTTCGTCCTAGACCCGCTAGAAGACTCATCGGTAAGGCTATCTAGCGGGCCCTGCCTTAGACGCTGGGATATCGGAAGTTTTCTTTTTTTTCCAAGTTTCACTTGAGTGGTGGTTCTACAGTACCTGGAGAAAGATATCCTTTTAACCTGTATAAAAGCTTGAAAAGGTGAAAAATTAGTAGCGTCATGAGAGGTGTTTTGGGGTTGGGGTAATCTTAGTGAGTGTTTTATAGGGGAAAGTTTCAAAAACCTATATGCTTGAGATATGGGGAGGGGGGGGATGGGTTATGTTTTCTGGGGCTTTGGGAGGTTGTCAAGGAGCATTTTTGGGGTGTAGCTGTTTGTTCTGATTTTGGTGGGAATTTTGTTTGTTTCGGATATCGGAAGGCGGTTTAGGACTGTATATATAGGCATCGGTGATGGATCAGGTAGCAGCGGGAAAGGTCTTTGACTATGTGTCCATCTTGTGGCGAGTGTAGGAAGTTAGCCTCCACAAATTTAATCTTGTTATTTTTATAATACCATACACATTTGTCACTTTTAATGGTCGGTAGGTTTAGTGTTAATAGGAAGACAAATTGAAATTAACGCAGGCTCCACGAAGTCTAGACGCGCCGATGCATCGTTTCAGTGTGTACGGCTTCGCGCTGGAATTTTCGAGTTTCCTAGAGCGGCGAGCGTCGCGCGGAGGATTGGGGAAAAAGCGAAGAATTCGCGGGGATCGATGAATCCCGCGTGGATCACGTTTGTCTGCGGCGAAGGCGCCCAGCACGATCTACAGAGGAATCAGAGCGTGACGCCGCTGTTACGAGTCGCGACACACGCGTTTCACGCAACCCACTCACGCGCGATGCGTAAGCACAGTAAGCAGGCTTTTCTCACGGCGCCCCTCCGAGAGACGATGAGTGAGAGCCAGAGAGAAAGAGTACATTCACTCGACGATTCTAAACTGCGCTACCGGCCACTGAGATTCGCCTCGACGAGAGGTTCCTCGAATGCTAATTCACTGCTGGACAAATTGCATTCCGTTGGGCTACGTGTTAAAGGCGAATTGATCGCTGACGGGGAAGCGTGCTTGCGTTTAAAATGGATTTTCGTTGCTAGACCGCGCGGATTTTATGCGGTTACACTGAATAGAAATGAGAGGAATGCGCTCGTGTAGAACAAATCGAAAGACGATTTTGAACGCCGGGAATTCGGACGAGGAAAGACCATTTTCGGATGGGAATCGCTGCGAGCATGGGAGATGACGCAGCTCGTGATCGATTCCAAATACTAAGGATAATAATAAATATATTAATGCTATCGGCGCACTGGTTCGATCATTGATCATATGATCAAATTGAAGACGTCAATATATGACGTTTGCTCTATTAAAATCATTAAGGGAAGAAATAACATTCAATTCGGTTTCCATTTCTTGCAATCGCTACAGACAATTTTTATTTTGCATAAAGATCCGTAGTCTAAAGATTACCCTTAGTAAATACAAGGAAATATTTACTAAGGGTAATCTTTAGACTACGGATCTTTATGCAAAATAAAAATTGTAATATAAGGAAATATTTACTAAGAGTAATCTTTAGACTCCGAATCTTTATGCGAAATAAAAATTGTCTGGAGCGATTGCAAGAAATGTAAACCGAATTGAATGTTATTTCTTCCCTTTATAATTTTAATAGAGGGAACATCATATATTGACGTCTTCAATTTTCTAAATTTTACAACAACTCTGAGTTTCATCTACTCAATTTTGCTATAAATGCATAAAGATCCGCAGTCTAGTAATCTTCAATAAAATGCTTACTCACATTATTATTTATATACTGCAGTAATCGGTACAGTTACCCTAGAAATTGTTAAAAGAAGAAATAATCTTTATTTTCCATAAAGATTCGCAGTCTAGTCGATTATCGAGTGACAAAGATAGCGAATGAATCCCTCGAGACTGGTTTTTAGGGGCGGACAATTCGACCACTTTTTTTGTACTACTGTGTCAACTTCTCAGTCCACGTGTTATAATCTGGCTGTTTGATCTGAGCTGGTTGAACTCGATTCGACTTCTTGATCTTGGTCCAGACCTTATTCAATCCAATCCGGTCCGACCCAAACCGAGGTGACTTGTTTCGAGCTAGTCCAAACACTAGCCCAAGCCTACGAAGTTTCGATCTTAATACAAATCTAACTCGATTTGACTCGATTTAATCCGTTTCGATCTCACTAAAAGTATAAGTATTATAGACTGGGTGTACAAAAGAATTTGTTTGAACTCGTAAACTGAACGTGGTCATAGGCGTTTGAAGAATGCAACTCGAAAATCTCGGAAAAATGATTTAAAAAATGACTGTGCTGAATAGTCGCCGGTAAGTAACGTGTTAAAGTATAACGAGACCTTACCTTGATGCAGTATACTTTCTCAAGGCTGCGTGCACCGGCGGCGCGGCGGGCGTCACTTTCTCAGAGCGTGCATGCAAGCACGCCCTTCGCGAATGGATGTCGCTTTCTCAGGGTACGTGTGCGTGTTCCCCGCGTATAAACGTCACTTTCTTGAAGAGACGTGCACCTGCCTCGTTACGTTTTTAGGGCATGCGCGCGAGGATCGCAGCGGACCAAAGTAACATTCCTCTCTCCAGTAAAACGTTGCTTCCTTCTCCTCTTAAACGTCGAATGTATTTCATCGTTCGTCGAGTACGGCTTCATTTTCACTCGAGCCTGTGAATTAACTTCAACGTTCACTCTCTGCAACATCGTGTTACTTTTACCTACTGAATTATCTATATTTTTTTAAAGTAGAAGCTCTGTTTCTTGATTCGTCGCGCCTTTCAGCGAAGGAATGCGATTGTTGCAGTTCGCAGTCGCACCAATTGGAACTCCTTTCACGTCACGCGCCTTTCTTTTCGATTCGAAACTAGATCCGTAGATCTCCTTGTAGATCGTCACGTGGATTGTCTCTTGTAGATCGTCGCTTGTAGCGATTTCTAGATCAGAGGAATTGTTCTCCGACAAAAAATTCGCCTCGAACGATCGGACACGGTCTCGCAAAGACGACACGGAGATCCCACCGCACTCGCAGGAATGATAATGACAGTAATTGGTACGAAATAGCCAGTTAGCCGATAATTAGTACATTGTACCGCGGATAATGCACTCTTATTGTCTTCTCGCGATTCTATTCTTTTTTCCACAGCCGTCTCGATATTGTCTATTGTTCGCTATGCGAGTGTCTCGACAACAAAAACCGGAAAGCTATTTGCGGAATTGAAGTACTCGTGTGACGCCCAGCGGGGAAAATCATACTCCGTAATGTTTCATCATCATTTTTATTAGGTTGCGGTCGAATGGGTCGCTTGGCTCGCTTATTATTTTTCCACTTATGACTTTCGGTGTTTTCTGCTGAATAAGAAGCCAACTATCTTCCAAAGATGTCTGGAGTTTCGTCGATTGGGAAACGTGTGTAGCGGTAATCGCCGGTCGAATAATTTTTAATAAATTCCCAGTTGTGAGTCATAATGTTTACGCGTTAAAAAATCATAGTGATTCACCATCGGATCGGTGTTAATCAATTGGAAGCGCGACAAACTAGGAGTTGCATTCGAGGTGGCTGAGAATTAGCGATTCAAATGACGGGAGGCGGAGGTGACCATCCGCACGGATCGATCGATGGATCGCGTAGCGGTGTCCCGAGGATCGAGATTCGCTTCTGGAGAGTCGGAACGAATTCCGATCTCGTATTCGCGGCGCATTTCACGCTCGAAAGCGAGACTTCCGCTTCCAAAAGTGATCTCGAACGGGTACGCTGACCTTCTGTCGATCGACGATCGATCCTCTATCGATCCTCGTCGGCTTGGCGGATCTAGGAAGGGGCCTTGTCGGCCCGGCCGAGGACAAGCTAATTAAAGCCTGTAATCATGAGGGGTTTCCGAGCCCGACTAATCGCGGCTTCTTAATTGTTGCCCCGAGTCACGGTTGACCGGTAATGGACTTGTTGTAACGTTGACAGGATGTCCATTGCGTTCCTTTGACTTAACGCGCTCCGAGAAGAACGGTGTCCCTCATTTCTGGCGTCTCCGCGCTGCAATTATTGGATCTGGTCAGTAATCTCACGCTGCCCGATCATTTTCATGCTTCTGCTTCGTGAATGACTTCTCGGGTAACGCCGCGCGGAAAAACGATCCAATTGATCCGTTAACCCAGCGGATGCCGAGATAACTGGTCGTCTACGTCTAATTGGATTTTCTGCGAAGTACGTTCTGTTTACATCTGCCGTCGTCGGGGATAACGTCGCATATCACAATTTCAAAACATTCGAGTTTATGCATTAATTGAACTTTATAGTATAGGATTTACGTATTTACCAGAAGAAAGCCATGAAAATAAATTCGGAGGACTCAAGAAAATAATGCGATTCAACCGATGTCCTATGTCAAAGCATTACTGATCAAAACTTTAAACGGCAATATCTCGGAAGCGAAACTATGTGATATGCGGCGTTCTTCCTGACAGATATTACGTTCACATTGGAAATGTTTTAGCAGGATTTTTAAGCGACACAGTTTCTTTGCTTCTAGACGTCTTTCTTATTAAATGAAATTTATTAGGAAATTTCTTAAGTATTTGGAGCCTCAACCCTCACACGTTCTTCAGGATGAAGATTTACTTCTGTTTCTAGATACTGTCTTCAAGCTACCCAATTTTCTTTTAAATCGACAACAAAAATTCGTGCTGTGGAGCTTGAACAATAATAATAAGAAGTTGTTCTCGCGATAGGATTCTTCGAAAATACACGGGATCCAAATTCGTATTTTTTCGGCCTGATTTCGGTCGCGTCGATGGACATGATGAACAGGTGTGATCAGTTTCCCGAACACCTCGATAAACCCTGCAATTAATAATGCGGTGCGTTCGATTCGGTGGCCGGTCGGATATTTACTCAGCCGATTAATCCCGATCGGCGGCGATCGATCGATAGTCAGCCTGATCCCGCGCGGCTCGTCAGTCAGCCGAGAGGGAGAGAGAGAGAGAGAACGGGAAAAGAACACTCGCCGGAAATGAACCACCTAATAAGCTGGATCGAGACGTCGATCGATCGTCCGGCCAGAGCATTGTTGTCCGCAGCAGTGTCGCCGATCGATAAGCCGCGGTCGCATCGATTGTATAACGGGCCGCGTTTCGAATTCCATCGTGGATCGCGATCCGCACGATGAATACCGAAACACTCTGTTTCCAATCAGGATCGTCCTTCAGCCTCGGTGACGCACGCACCTAGAAACATTAAATTCTTCATTTCACCCGGCTAATTAACTCTCGTACGCTCCTCGGCATGGAAGTTCACCTGTTTACAGGTTGTACATATTTTAGAACGATTGATTTCTGTGTGTATTTGAGATGTATGTACTTTGAAAAACACCACTACTTACATTACACTAGACTCTCTACCGGCTATAATAATTTCTGTCAGAGAAACGTACACTCTACTACAAAAAATATCCAAACTCTCGATATGAATTGTAGGAATTAATTTACTCTGACACAAAATGTCAAATATCTCGTGAGGTATTGACATTTCGATGAGCTTAGGTTAGTACTTTTATACGTAGGATAATAGAAGAGATCGATTGGTTTAACAAAAAAAATTGGGTTGCATTAACGAATAAAGTAAAATTGCTTGGAGGGTGGGGTGTACTTCCGAAAAGGACATACCTCCGATTTTTTTTATACTCTGGATTCTTACGTATTTTGACGTGCTGATTACGAATATGATATCGAAAATTGGCGCAAATTTTATTTTCATAGCGGAAACCATGAAAAAACCATAAAAATCATAGTTTTTTTATTTATTTCCGTAAATAATGGTAATTTTGAAAAATGCTTCAAGTAAAAGTTGTAGGTCTCACCGAAATACACATTTTATTGATTTTTGTCATAAAGACAATAGTTTTTGAGAAAAACGATATTAAATGTTCAAAACTCCATATAACTCATCCAACACATTGAATTAAACATATTCTGAAAATTTCGTCAAAATCGGTCGACGTCGCAATGAGCTGCAAACGTTTAAAGATGGTAAAAGATGGAAACTTTCACGATGCATATAATTGACACAGATCTACAAAACATATTTTTTAAATTTTCAATATAGGCCCACATAAAAAAGTTGTAAAATGCAACTTTTAGTATTTTTTTCTACAATTCCGATCAATTGCGATTTTTGAAAAAATTGTTTTTCACATCCTGTAGCAAACTAATTGCTCTAGCTTCCTAGAAAACGTTCAAATCGTATAGTACAATATTAAAAAAGTTATCGTCTTTTTGAGAGTGTTCGAATATTAGTGGGAGTCACTGTACATGTCCGTATAAGGGTCAAAGAATTCCTGTATCTGGACGAAAAATTGTAGGCGGAACACGCGATACTCCGATGTTCCGCAGAGGGTGAACGAAACGTGACCGAAATTCACTTCCACGATTTCACGTGTTTTTTTCTCTCGTTTTCGGAGGACGTTTCGTGCGAGGAATGCGTTTCGAGGGGTGGGCCGGTTTAATGGAGAGATAACATTGGTTCTTCCTTTCTCTCTCGACGCGACGAAAAAGTTAGGATCTACGGATTCGATGATTTAGGACGGGTACGTTTCACCGCTCGGAAGTTTCGGATCGATCGGTGTGATCGGACTGCGGATGTTCATCGTCGGGATTCACGCTTGCGGACGATGATTTATGGGCGCGGAATTTCAAGAAGAATTTAGTGTCTCTCCGGTCTGTGATTCATCGGGGAAAACGCTCGGCGAAGGCTCTGTTAACACTTCATTTTTAGGCTTTCTTCGGGATTGCGGATGCTGAGCAAGGTTTACACGTTCGGAGAATGATTTATGGGGAGACAAATAGAAATGTTGTCCTCGGGTTTGTAAAATGCTCGACGGAGGACCCTCCGTCGTGTCGTCCGAGTTTCTTTCCTTAACTCTTCAGGAACTCGCTGAATCCAATGCAGCCTCAAAATTGATCGAACACGGTCTGATTATTGAGCACGATACACTCTCATTCATTGTAATTAGTCCGGGGAATTTGTGCATTCATAAGTAAAACCAATGGGAGAATTTTCAAAGCAAAATTTTCATCTTACAATTAGCGAAATCATTAACGCGTTCCGTGCCACGTGTACCACTGATGGATTAAATTATCCATTCTCAGCCGATATATTTATTTAATGCGCTAAAAATATATTTTATAACAAGTTTGACACTGTAGATTATATCTCCATCAAAAGATCGAGGCATTATAAAAAATGCAGTATAGAACAAAGCACATAAGTTTGTTTAATTGTCGAGCAAAAACGGCTCGGCACAGAACGTGTTAACGACCGAATGAAATTTCTATTTCGCTTCTGTTTCTTACAATTAGTGCAGACAATTTTTATTTCGCACAAAGATCCGATGTCCAATTCTAATTGTAAGAACTGTCAATCAATAGTCGAATCGAATCGTCCCTGAAGGGGTGAATCGTTCGATAGCTACGTCTACCTTTCCCCTCGTTTTTGGTTATGCTGTCTCATTATTGAAAAATTGCAATCACTCGGTTATCTCACCGGCTGATGCATTATGTTAAATAGGTCTAGGCCAAGTGCGTATTCAGCGCGCGCGGTATCTTCGAAGTGATCGAACCGCGTCACGTGTTTCTAATAACGGCGGATTTCCACGCTAGCCGAGGTGTGCTGTGCTGTATTATTGCTATTTTGATTATATTTAGACGGCACACCCCGCGCCTGAAGTTATAAACAAGTCAATTTGTCGATTGCGAGAAATATGAAAGCAATTTAGTTATGAGTTATCGTTGATGGGATTCATAGTTCCTGAATAAAACAGCCATAATCCTCGTCGGGGATTGCGACGGCTGGCGAAGAAAGGGACTCTCGTGTAATCGATCGGTAATTGGCGGGTGGATAAGATTGATTTATCGCGGAATAAAATATCGCATATTCCGCAAAGTGTCGTCGGTCCCAAGGACTTTCACATGCGAAATGCGACAGAAACTGCCATTACGCCGGCAGTAAGGACTTGCCGGCTTTGTGGGAAGTATTACAAGAGACATGCGGCAGATGTATATTCTTTCTTGCAGACGAACCTCTTGGCGACTGTGTACAAGGTAATAATGGGTGACTGGAATAATAAAAGGCTCGATTGATCGGTTATTTGCAAAATAAACCGCGACGCGCGTCTATCTTGCGCTCTTAATGGAATAAATCCGTCAGTTCGAACATGGTGTTCGACCATTCGTCGAAATCCTTTATATCCGATTAATTAAATTGGAACACATACAATAAATCAAGTTTAGAAATCTGCTAATAGTAGTTATAGTATGGTATATGAAGAATAAGAGAAGGAATAAGTAGAAGAGGTAAAGGAAGTGGCAGTCTAATGCGCGTGAAATTACGATACATTCAGAGCGCGAATGAGACAGGAAGATTATAACAGATGGACAGCAGTAATACATTGGGAGACGAGTGCAATAGATTAAGTGTACGAATAAGATAGGACGAGAGCATAATAGATTAAGTGTAGGAACAAGATTAGTATAAAGAGGCATGAATGAAGGGTTAAACGACCACGGTATCAACGTACGGAAGATCAGAGAGACAAGTGTGTACGCAGAGAGTTAAAGACAGATAATCACGGATAGAGTTTCCGGGTTTGAATTCGGAAAACTTTCTGCAAGTAGCTCGGAACAAGGATGTTCCTCGCAGCTATGACCGGTCGTTAAAATATATTTCGCTTGAAAGACAGAAGGTAAATTATTTCTTTTATAGCGGCGAATAAAGCCGAGCTAGTTGATTTAGAGGACATCGTTGTCTCCGAAAGCACTCGCGATAAAACGGCCAGGCTGGGACGGGCAGGGCTTATATCGCCGGAAAGTTTCGCAAGCAAAGTTTCCTTTTGCTTAAGACGCGGGCTTTTAATTAAAATTTAGGCTCCGTTAGACCCGGCTTGTGCGGCGGTTGACACTGGAGGTCTGGCGCGAGCGTATTCGGTAAAATTTCTGGCCTCGATGCTCACTTTGAGGGAAAACGAGCCTTCGGTTGTTTACGATCGGGCGGAAGCGTGCTTCCTCTCTGCGAGTCCCTTATTAAGCACTGAGTGAAATTTAATATTGAGTGATAATTTAGAGGGAAGCTTCAATTTAGCAACGCGCGGCGGCTTTTCAGAGCGAAATTAACCGTGATGGAACAGTTCCTGAACAGAGAGAAGAGTGACGTCTAAAAAATCGTGAGCTCGCCGACTGTTAAAAAGTAGACTCGTTCTTCCAGGATTGCAAGGGATGCGGCTTCACATTTCTCGTTAATGCAAAGATGAAGTTTTTCAGTAGTCAAAAGAGCAATCCAGGCCGCGATCGCCCTCAAAAGTCCTATTTTTACGTTTACAAGGCGTAATTAGCATTATTCGGCAGCGTAATTTGCATTATTCGAAAGCATACAGCTGCGCATGTAGCTATTTTCATAAATCTGCGATAGTTATATACATACAGTGCTGTTCACTTGAATAGCCTCAAATAATCCAAATAACTCCACAGTATGAAATTGCACCCCATATTATAACAGAAAGGAAGAATTCGATTCTCTTTCTGTAAATCATGATAGTAGTAGGAAAATCCGTCTGGTCCATCCAGATTGAATTTTTTCTCATCTCTATTTACAAACACAAAGTTTCTTGCAAGTGTACATATTGATGTAAACATATATCACCAACAAATTCATATTATAAACAAAAACCAATAAGCAAGAATTTTGCCCGCAATTCCTTTCTTTGATATAAACTTACATATATTTTCACCCGAGGCTAATCAAGTGAACAGCACTGTATATAATAAAAAAAATATGGTCGCTGTAATACAACAAAATATTTATTCCTTAGCTACATTATATAAAACAAGTTCGAGTTTATAAATCTTCAACAAAATGATTATTCTCAAAATGATTATCATATTTCAAATGTCGCATTATCGGCGACAACGGAGTGCAAAGGGTTAAATTATTGCAGCTGTCCATAAAGTTACTGTACTAACAAAATACAAAAGCTTCAAGGATCTATTTCACTCCTATAAGAAATTATCTCTCGCAATAATTTATCATGCTAAACGCGTGCACAATTTATCGTCTGCGATAAAACGTTCGAATACGTAGGAGGCATCTACCGATTATCTTTCACCTGAAAAATGACCTGTATCAATGAAAAATGCACGTTCTCCCGAGTGACTGACAAATAGCGAACACAGCTACACGCATTTGTCAAGCAAGACTACGCCGGAACGATGGCTAGAGTTCACACGAACGCGTCGAAGACAGATAAGAAAAAAAATCGCGCAAAGCGCTGATTTACAGCAGCAATTTAGTCACGTTCCGGTTACAGTTCGATAAAATATTATACAGTTCTCATTTCTGTAGATTAACTCTCATTTTAAAGGATCGCGACTGGAACGTGACCAAGTCACGACTGGACCGCTACTGTAAATCAAGTTCGCCGATCCGGTCTTTGTTCGCATATGTTTGCAGCCAATGTTCTTGCACGTAGATCATTTGCACGGTCCTTATCTTGTTGCGAGAAGCGTTAAACGAGACCATAACTCGTTACTTGTAATTCTTGTTCAATGAAAGTGATTAAAAATTGGGCAAGCTTGCTAACATCCTGCACTTCTGGTTCTTATCATGGTTGAAAACGTCATCGAGAAAAACTAAATATAATTACAATACTTGTTTAATGAAACTTATTAAAGCTGAAAAGAGCTCGCTGAAGAGTAGCGAAAGCTAACAATTAATAAAGTTGGCTAGAAGATAACGAAGTTCGCTGACAATAAATGAAAATTGTTAGAAATGTCTGCAACTCCTTTAGATATTGATAATAGTTTGGTATCAATGAAGAAAGTTCATCAAAAATTAATATAGCTTCCTAAAACGAGCGAGGGTTGTTAAAAATTAATGTAGCTTGTTAACAATTAGCGAAGCTAGCTCAATTGATAAATATTGTAGAAATAATCTCATTCAAAATTTATGCACAGCCCCGTGAAGATTACTGGGTATCAGCGGAGCTCGCTAATCGCATTTGCATGTCCGCGTTTCATACATATCCACATAATAAATTCATGAGATTCTGTCGACTAGAATATGGAAAAACGTTTAGTCGCAGTTCCGAAGAGCTAATCCCCTCTAAAAAGTCTCTCGTCCATTGTTTGAGCACTATTTTTGCGAAACGTCTGGGAAGACCATGAACGCAGGTGTCGCAGGAAATTTCGAAATTGTCGGCTTAAGCTCGATTCTCACCGGCGTTTAACGCGCTCGACGTTTCTCCACGCCAACAAAAGAAAACGACTGCGTTGCGCGGAACACTCATTTGACTGCGTGCAATCTATCGAGACGATCTTTGAACATCGTTAGCGCCACCGTTGTGCAACACGTGCAACGTCTTCACGGTCTCGGGACTGAGTCGAACTCGGCTGCCCCAAACCTGCCTAAAAATTGAACTCACTTTTGCAAGTGAGGTTATGTAACTCGGAAGTAGTGATGGGCATACGATACTCTGTCTTGCAAGTTTTCGAACAAATCAATCACCACAGAGTTTCGAATTAATTCGATATTTGTTCGAAATCAGAAATTCTTGAAAGTCTTGAAGTCTTGAAAATTTTAAGTCTTGATAATCTTAATAAATGTCAATTAAAAATTTACCATAACCAACGTGGTATATGAGCAGTTAAAGAGGGAGGTTATAAGGACAGTTTATGTTTTGAATTTACCGCTAAATATCGATTGGCCAGCATGTCGATCGATGATGTTCGGAACGTTCGTTCCAAATTCACGTTGCCTCATTATCTTGTACACCGATCTGGCATCAACACATGTTTCCATAAAGCTAAAATTTTCTTTTGCACTAAGCAAGTAGGTAACAATTTCCTCCTTTTCTTTAAATTTACGCGAAACAAAACAGAATAACGGTTGTTAAATTACAGACGCAATTCTTCTATTTTTCTTGAAAATGATCTAAAGTAGGATCGGAACGTCGAAAAAAATTATTGTGGTAATTTGCAAATAGCGTCTTAAATAGCAATTGATCGGACCAGTGCGCTGAAATCATAATAATATTGTTAGCAACAATCTATGATCGACATAAGGAAACGTCAATCTTAATAAATGTTATGCTTTTTATAATATTGGTACGTTCATATTGTTATTCATCCTAATGCTGACATGACGTAATCATTCTTTCATGATAGATGTAACATTTCAAGAGTTTCAATTCTTACGAGTCTTCCAAAGTTTTAAGGCTTCCAAGATTTTCAAGACAAAAAGACTTTCAAGCCGTCCAAAAATTTCAGGAGTTCTAAGCTTCGAATTATGTTGCAAGTGATTCAAATATTTTGCCGAATCGAAGCGATTCGAAGTGATTCAGAACCCATTATTCGGAAGTCACTCGTTTGTTATTTGCATTAATTAGATCAATCTTACGAATTCAAACAAATCCTTTTGAAGATGGCTAGGTAAATACTGTTAATCTTTGACTGTCTCAAATTGAACTCACCCAAGTTTGTCACGAATGCATAAAATCCGCAGTTTAGCGACGACGGTGGGGGCGAACGTGTTAAAGTGTGTAGCTATTGAAATCAATTGCCGGTTGGACGACTCGGTGGCGTGCAATGAGTGTCGCGTCGGTGGGAACGAACCTTTAAGCGCACCGGTGCACACGGACCCACCTTTCTCCCTTCCGATGGAAGTCGCTGCGAATTCTCTCCTCTATCTTGTACGACGCGTCGTGTCGCGTTGCTTGAAAACCCGTTTTCCACCGCGAACACACGCAGCCATCAGGCTCAACGATCCATTCACGGACGCTTGTTATCAGCCGGCGATATCTGCGAAATTGTCGGATGATAAATGTCCACCTAGCCAGGAAAAGAAGGAAACATAGGGAATCACGCTTTCACGCCTCCCAGTTCCATTGATTGTCGCCTAATGCCGGCCAATTTTCCTGATCTATCGTCCCAACTCGAAACACGAAATCACCGAGAATTTAGGTCAGAGCTAAACAGGAACCATACAAAAGTTTGTTCTTCTCCTTTACTATTTTACTAACAAGAAAAGTGCACGACCTTCAGGTCACACCTTGCACATCTTAACCCTTTGCACTCCTTTGTCGAGTGTGACTCGACAGAAGGAAAAATGTAAATAAAACCGGTTTTTATATTGTATTTCGTTCTTCCTTTATGTATTTAATTGTCTTATTTTTTAGTTAAAAGCAAATATAAGTTTCACAAATACAGTGGGTGTATAAAGTGTTCGTACACCTTTTAAAATAGAATAACTTTTTTATAATTGCACCAAACGACCTGATTTTTTATAATCGATTAGAAACATTGGTTTACGAAATGATATGCAGAAAATATTTTCCAAAAATTATAATTTACAAGGTTACATGCAAAAATTAAAAAGGCTTTTCTTAAAACTTTTTTATTTGGCCCCTTTATGAAAATTTAAAAAATACGTTTTATAGATCTGTGTCAATTATATTCGCTGTGAAATCGGTTGGGGAAAAACGACAGGCATTGAAAGATGTAAGAATGCTTAGATTTATTGCAGTTTTAGGCCGAAAATCGTGGAAATCTGCAATTCTTACCATCTTTAAACGTTTGTAGCTCATTGCAACGTCGACCGATTTTGACGAAATTTTCCGAATATGTTTAACTGACACAGATCTACAAAACGTATTTTTTAAATTTTCAATATAGGTCCACATAAAAAAGTTGTAAAATGCAACATTTAGTATATTTTCTACAATTTTTTCTTCTCGATCATTTGCAATTTTTGAAAAAATTTTTTTCGCATTCTGTAGCAAACTAATTGCTCTAGCTTCCCAAAAAAGTTCAGGTTGTATAATACAATATTAATAAAGTTATCGTCTTTTTAAGTGTGTCCGAATATTAGTGGGAGTCACTGTATTACACAGGACGAGCTTCTAGTATTTCGCCCACGTGAATACGAAAGACGACAGCTGAAAAGAGTACGTGTCGAACATATTTTCCGGGGTTCTATATTTTGTGTAAGTTTCATCAAAGTTGGAGAGGACTTGGCCGGGATGAGCGTTGGAAAATTCAGTTAGACAGTTCCAATCATCGCGTCGCGCTATGCGTTGGCGTCATTGAAACGGCGTGAAGCTATCCTCGGCCCTCAATTTTTACGACGGGCATATCTTTCTGAACTTAGCGTAGGTCGCTCGGAATATTTACTTCGGCGTATAAACACGACCGAGCAGATGTTACCCCGTGGCCACTATGACATTGCATTACCATAACGCGTAGATCGCCCGCGCCGCGGTCCGAAAGCGGGCGACTCTATCGATCGTCACCGGGCCGAGATAACGCCCTGGCGACAGTCCAAATTGAACAGGCGATGAGAGGGAGGGAGAAACCGAGAGGAAGGAAGAAGAGAGAGAAAGAGATCGCGTAAAAATATGATAATCGGTCAATAAAACGGAACTCGGCTTCACATCGGCGTATCTCGTCATCTGCTTCCAGTCCTCTCCATCAACCCGCCCGTATCCCAACCGATTCTTCTCCTGTCGCGGATCTGGAAACTGAAAAATACGGTTTTATGATGATTCAAGGGGACCGATCAGGAGCATAACTTATCCCGCGACGCGCCGATTGAAAAATACGTGATTCAATCTATTTCCGCGCGTCGCGTCGCATCCGCCGACGTAATGGAATTAATTCCGTGGTGCACGTCCGGAATGCGGAAAAGTATGCGTTTTGTCATCGAGCACCATCTAATGACAAATTTTTCTATTGAATCGGTCAACAACGTCCTGCATCTAGAAAAATGGCCCCATTACGAATGCATTCAGCTGTACATGTTTAGAATTACAGAATTAACACCACCGGATAAATCAAAATGACTTGCTCCGGATTTGTTCTTTTAGAAATATTAAAATTATAAATGCGTTTCTCTCAGAAATCTTTTTAGCGAACTTCTTTATTGAAGTACATATTTAAACGAAACTGGTACGCAAACCTAAATAAATGCTATTTTGTCCTTATTATAAGGCAATGTATGCCAGTTGCGTTTAGTGCTCGGTAGTTCTAGCGTTAAAGGATTGCTAAATCTCGGGTGAAAAATTGTTCAATTTGACTGACTTCGTCAATTCGTCCCGCGCTACATTGTAACGTCGTTAAAATGTCGGTTCCGTGAAAACACATGAAAAGAATTGACGTTTCGAAATTTTTAGTTACGTCCCCCTAGGGCGTTCGGGAAAATTGTGAAACGCGTTCAGGCAACGCAGTTATTATCGCTGAGCTGGGGGATGAAACGATCGACAATGGTCCAGAGTACGGGATCGACTAAAGTATAAACCAACGACGCGTTTTCAGTTTATGGCGTTGCCGAATTGCCCGTGCAACAGTTGGAATTGCTGCCATTACGTTTACGCGGCTACCGGAACGTCGGAACTAAAATTTAGCAGTTCGTTTGGCTGAACTATCAAATTTTCATAGCGACATATTGAGACTTCTTGTAGAGAACGCAAACAAGGAAACTCTCTGAAGCGTGTGGCGTTTGGTTTCTCAGCGCCCAATCATCGGTTGTTATGACAATCAATTTCCGGAAATCGAGATCGTCTAGATATTCAGATATTCGCCTAGAGATTAGAGGATTTTTAGAATTGAAGGCTCGAAGTACTTGATAACGGATTGGGAAGCTTAGCAGTGAGAGGATCGTTGATTCATGGAACTTGATACCGGTGTCCACGGATTTGTAGAAGACGATACTAATGGATTGAGGTCTATAGAACGCGATACTTGTGAACTGGGGTTCATAGAAGGCATTCACGATAAGCTATGACTCGTCGAAAATACTATCGTTGGTGTAAAACTTGTGATAAGCACCGATATAGTTCTAATAATCGTACGAAATGCTAATAATGACCTAGGACTCTTTGAAGATACCACTGTTGAGTAAAGTTCATCAACAGAAAGTTACGTTTATGATGTGCAACTTTCAATTGCTTCAACATTGTGTTATTTATAACAAGGGTAAAGGTTTTACGAGTTTAAAATTGGA
Source organism: Lasioglossum marginatum (assembly GCA_028455795.1). Classification (NCBI taxonomy): domain Eukaryota; kingdom Metazoa; phylum Arthropoda; class Insecta; order Hymenoptera; family Halictidae; genus Lasioglossum; species Lasioglossum marginatum. The sequence goes on from CM052265.1 coordinate 3,520,905, forward strand.
AATGCATCAGCGAAGAAAGTTTTATCTGTGTTGAATAATCAACAGAATTTGCTTCCAAAACGAGAAAGAACATTTATTAAAGAGTACAAAAATAGAAAAACTAAGTATAAATGTTACTTACGCGGTGCTGTCAACTCGGCAACCGTTTGCTCGCAGTGCTCGTACAGAACTGAGCTACGTTCTATTCGGCAAAGGTCTGTATCGGAGAAATTATACCTGCATGTTTTTGGGGAAAACCCGCCGTTACTTGGGTAAAAGATGGTAGTGGCAAAGGGTTTCTATGATACTGACCCTCATAAATGACATCGGACGCACGTTTACAGGAACAGGATTTTTTCCCGGATTTACGCATAAAAGGAAAAGCGACGGAGAAGTTTTAACCCTCTGCACTCGGAACTATTTTAACTGGAAAATTAAACATTTCTTCCGATCTAGAATATTTCCATTCCCTATGATTTTTGAAATTTTATGCATATGAAATTGATATAATACCTCATACAATACCTAAATGTCTAGTAATTGATTAGATATCGATATATTTAATAATGTAAACAATATTTTGAATAATGGTACCACAATTTTCAGTGGTGCCTCAGAGGGGACAACCGAGTGCAAAGGGTTAAATCAATTCATAAATATAAACTAATGATTCATGCAAGAATCCAACAATCTGACTAAACTTCATTGCAAATAGCAACTTCAAGAACGATACCAACGTGAAAACGGCAACTCATTTCTTGCGAGTGGAATTTGAGATTATTGCAATAAAGGGATGAAGGACCCCAATCGGAGGCTTCAATGATGATCTACTTTTGAAAGACAGTAGCAGTTCGATCCCTCACGATGTATGCGCAATATTAGGTGGAATGACGACGACCAATATCGCGTACAACGAATCCAAGGTCGTCAGTACTCTCTCCTTCGAGTTCAGGCCCATCAATAAATATGTCCGTCACAGTGAAGGGCATTAGTATCGTATTCAGACAGCTCTCGCGTGTCTAAACTCTGAATCCGTTTCGCACCGACAGCACCTATGTACCAATAGCAATCTACAAACTTGATTCTACTCGACTGCTGCATTGGCAATCGCCCCCGTTTATATTTAATATTCTGTCATCGGCCCCACGCGTGTCTAACGAAACATGTACTTGATTCGAAGATGCATTGATTCGCATTAATATCCGGATGCTCTTTTCGAACCATACAACTTGGATTTCTTTTTCAGAAGTTAGAACAATTGATCTTGGGAAAAAAGCAATTGGTCGGAACTGCAGAGAAAATACTGAAAGTTGTTTTTCACAACTTGTTTATACGGGCCTACATTGAAAATTGAAGAAATTCGTTTCGCGGATTATCGATCAACCCTTAACGCTCCGTTTATTTTGTGAACACATGTTAGATGTCTCCATAGCAGAGCTAACGGAGCGTTAAGGGCGAAAACTGGTCAGATTATCCGAGTTGCTCCGTATTTTAACGATGTCGACTGAAAAATTCAGGCGGTTCGGTGAGTTGAAGCGGTGAAATCCCGCCGAAATGTTTGCGAACATGCTCCTGGGGAAGGCCAGCGGACGCATCGCATTTTCGTTAGCCATCCATCCAATAGATCAGCTCCGGAGTCGCATTTATTATGTATTTATATCTCCGGCGACCACCGCGTGCGCTCACCACAGCGCGGCTTATTGATTCTATCTCTGCACTTAATATTTATAGACCGGTGAAATATTGCCGCGTGTTCCTACACACTTCCCGTTTACGTCGGGAATGCGCACCGCACAACTTCCTCCTCAACTATTTACAATGCCGACGTGTATCCACGCATCAACCCTAGCAACGCCAAGGGAGAATCACTAAGAAAAGGAAAACCTTTAACACTAAACCTACCACGAGGGGTCAAATTACCCATTTTAAATTTTTTATTTGACAATCATTGAAATTGCAAAGGTGTCTTCATATATATTTTTTTTACTCCAGTATATATTAATACTAAAATACTAAAATAAAATAAAATAAATAAATGTAATCTTGTTATTTTTTTATACCATAATACTATACACATCAGTCACTTTTGATGATCGATAGGTTTAGTGTTAATTTCAGTTATTTACTTTTACTTTATGTAAAAGATACTGTCTATAACTACGGACATTTCTAATGAGTCATTCTACTTCGAAAATACCTTTTACCAAATTCTTTTCTGCTAAAAATTTCGTTGACATATGAACCCAGTAGCGGAGACATGAGTAAGTACTTACGTGTGTGCTTGCATGTCTGTGTACGCGCTATAAATGATATTAAAAGTGACCGAAATATGAAACATCGCGACTAGCCTAAATATTGTCGGATTGCGAACACGGATTTTTAATTCGTTGACACAGGCCACACGTGTCCGGCGTATACGAACGAGAACCGATTGTTTGTTGATTCTCGCAGCGAAGTGGTCCCGGGGTTTTCGTTTATTTTCCTCCATTGTTGTGGCATGTCGCGTGTCGGCCGATTATTTCAATCGCTCCGCACGGGGCACCATGCCAAACGTGACACTTCTCTGCTGCCCGAAAATACAGTTCACATCCACACATCTACGCCGCGACACATTTTAGAAATTCTTCGCTGAGAATTTCATTTTGCCCCGGTATGCTGGCACGAGTTTCGACGTGCCTGAACCTTTCCTTCTTATGCAGAGTCCACACTGGGCGCAACTGCTCGCGAACAGTTCTACTCAGTGTGACATTCTTAAGGGGGTAGACTCGTTCCCAGGATTGTTAAAGTTGGGGTTTTTTAGTAGTCAAAAACGCTAGATGAAAGATCAATCTAGACCGCAGTCGCCCCCAGAAGTCCTATTTTTACGTTTACGAGGCGTAATTTGTATTATTCGGCAGCATATAGCCGTCCAGCTTTATGAATCCAGCTTTATGAATTTAATTACATACGTAGCTATTAGATTGTAAAGAAAGAAATGCAGGATTTTTGTTCCTTTGTTTTAATTGCAATTTTATACCAATAAATATTTACCTTAATTTAATGAGTTATAATGTCATTCTAAAGCTTGTTTTACGCTCTATTCAATTATGCTTTTGATATTCGATTTTATTCCAATTTTTACTAAATTACTTGGCTTTTATTTCAAGATGTCAAAACGCGATTTTCGCATTATTTTTTTCTACGAGTTCAAACTAGGCCGAAGTACCGCTCAAGCGGCTCGGAATATCAACGAAGTATGGGGCGAAGGAAGTGTCAACGAATGCACAGTGTTGCGCTGGTATCAGAAGTTTCGCGCTGTCAAAAAATAAAAAAATTAGAAGCCAAATAATTTAATAAAAATTTGAATAAAATTAAATATCAAAAGCATAATTAAATAGAGCGTAAAACAAACTTTAAAATGATATGTAACTCATTAAATTAAGGTAAATATTTATTGGTATAAAATTGCAATTAAAACAAAGGAACAAAAATCCTGCATTTCTTTCTTTACAACCTAATATATGCTCGCGAATAATGCAAATTACGCCTCGTAAACGTATAAATAGAACTTTTGAGGGCGATCGCAGATTGATCTTGTAAAATCCCCATCGAAGGAAAAATCCCATCTTTGCGTTATTGAGAAATGAAAAGGCGCATCCCGCACCCTTGCAATTCTGGAAAAACGAGTCTACCCCCTTAAGCCATGTCCAAACTGATGCAGCTCATTCTTTTATCTAACAAAAGCAGTGACTTTTTCAAGATTCATGCAAGGCCAACTAGAAGTTGCTCACTGTTGCTTCAATGTGGACGTAGCTTTATGTTCTCTTCTCAGCAAAACATTCCAGTCGTATTCGTTTAGTATATTGCAACAGGGTCGAGCACATTTCAGTTGAAATAAGATGACAAATACCGATTTGCAATAATGAATTATTTTAGTACATTGCAACAGGGTCGAGCACATTTCAGTTGAAATAAGATGACAAATACTGATTTGGAATAATGAATTATTTTATTCTGTTCGGATAATTGAGATCCAAGCGTATTTACTTCGAATACGTGAGGTCTGAGGTTTGGACAACTGCTGCATAAATGATGTACATGTAGTGCCTATAGGATATATCGTTATACATATGCGTAGTAGAAAGGAAGATCTCTTTGCGAGACATCTGTGAACATACAATGGAACTACTGCATAAGTTTCAGCATGAAGAGGGCGTCATAAAAGTTACTTACCTATACGATTTGTGCTCACACACTGAACACGATCTAGTATCCCGAGAAACATCTATTCGGTACCTTAAAAAATCCTCGCCCACAAAGGGTTAAAACATTTTCGCACGTGCAATTGAATCGGCGCATCTATGCCGGCACAGATTCAAACCGGCGTTAATTTGCTCCCGACGCTTTAATTCGATTGCCGAGCTGTCCCGACGAGTTCGCTCGTTACCATGGATCTGCATCCAGTCGAACGAATACGTCTGTTTTCTAGGAACCCGTGGTGACGATATCTGCGAGCAAAAACGAGATTTTAGGAATTATATCTACGATGAGAAAGAACGTTTCCGAATGTCCAGCTCCGTATTGACGCGTGTTAATTGCATGGTTTTCCTGAGAGAATGTTGTTCTTATCTTAAAATCGCTAGCAACTGTTCACCGTTTTTCAATTGATAGGCTAGCCCATTGATTTGATCGCTTTTTATTAATTATACCTTATTCCGGTTGAATTATTTTTGCTTCGGAGAAAAGTGAATTGAGACAGTGATTTTTTCGAACTTATTGTATAGTTGTGAAAACCATTTGTTTTTTTTAAATTGTAAGCTGATCATATAAGATTACATATAATATTTTGAATCAGCAATTTAATCCAGAAAATAACGTTACACCTGCTGATACAAGATAATAATGCTACAACTAATTATACAGGAAAGTAATATCATGTAAAAAATATTGTATTGAAAAATAATTTCCTCATGAAAGCTGAAATTGATTGATAAAAATGTTCAGTTTTCTCCGAACACACGGAACTTTATTATTTAATATCTTAATTAAGTTTACTTTTAATTTGCACGTAGATGCATGTACTCACTGCTGTTGTTTTGGATTGTTTGTCGCATCCTAGGTCCAGGCGTATGTCCCAGGATGTCACGCACTCAAGATCCACCGACAACCTCACTTCGTCTTATTTCAGGTAAGTAGAGCAATGATCGGTTACAAAAAAATTTTGCAAAAAATTGAGCATTACATGAAAATCGTTGGAGATAAAAAAATTCGTGTTGACTATTTCTCAAACTGTTTCGCAGTAAAATTATATGAAAATCGGAGTGTTACATGTGGGCAGTGTCCCTTAGTCGCCCAATCAAGAGTCACCTAACGTAAACACGGCTTAAACCGTGAAGTGAGCGTAAAACGGAATAAACTCGAAAACTCTCGGCGACGGTGGAAGAAACGTGACTTGTTGCGGCGCCAGGTGGTTGGTTCGCGGCCCATTCATGAAATACGTTTTTTCTTCCGGCCGGTAATTTCATTCACGGAAGTTCCATTGTGGCTGCGATATCCGCGTCGGCCATTCGTTCCGTGGAACCGTCTCGCGAGTTCATTTGCGAGCCGCACGGTTCGCTGCCTTGCGAAATTACGACTTCACGCGGCTCGCTGATCCCGCTTTCGTGCGTGTCAAATAATAAAAGAACCGATTCAGATCCAAAGAACCGATAAACGTCGCGCCATTGTACTCGCCAATTCATCTTGCCCGACTTGTGAACAGAATTTCACCGACGCAAAGCTTCTCCATTTAAACGGAGAAGCGCGCAGCGTTATTTGTAGCATTTGTAGGGTCACGGTAATAATATTCTATATGGTTGAATTCGTCTAAACGATAAAGAATACATTTTAACATTAAAGAACCAAGATGACCTCAACTTTTTATTGAAAAAATTTTTTTTTTATTTTTTATGTTACCCAACCTTAAAATGAGTGGTTCACGAGGCCATTTGGAGTAACATTTTCCTTTGCGAAACTGTTTTCCGCGGCTTCGTTAAACATTAACGAAACACACGAAACAAGTCGAACGGGCTCCGTGTTTTTCGTTGACCCCTTGCCGTATTTTAACGAGTCAGACTCGTCAAGAAGATTTTAACAAATTCTAACAAATATGAATGTTATGTGTTTCTTTTTAGATGAAATACAATTTGATTCAAATCAAAAGATATAAATTTTCTTTTCCCCTCTACGACATTTTTGGGGATAAAGACGTTTTAATCACTGTAACTGTAAAGAAAATGGTACGGCAAGGGGTTAATAACTCGCTAACGAAGCCACGGAGAAAACTTTCGCAAAGGAAAAAGTTTCTTTAAATGACCTCAGGAATTACTTTTAAGGAAGTACAACATTTTCGAGACACCCTGTACAGGTTTAAAAAGATTGCTCTTATTCACACTATACACTTTCCTACCACTTTATCATGGTATAATGACTACTTACTAATGATACTAATGATACTTAACTAACTAGACTACTTAACATTAAACTGCTAATTTGGTTTATTTTTATTATAATTTACACTCCCGCTCAAAAGTACGTGGACAACACGTTTAATTTTCCTATGAATCTATGACGAGTTTCGTTCAATTTACTAGAGAATATATTTTAATAATAATTATGCGAGTTTCCTTATGTCGATAACCGAGTATCCACCTTAACTATCTTTTTAAAACTTGCTTAACATTTTTGCCGATAAGTAAAAAAATTATTTTTATATGTCTATGATATACAGGGTCAGTCACCTAACGTTTGCACCTCAAATATCTTCGTTGTTTTTAAAGATACGTCAAATGTCTGAAGGACAAAGTTGAATGGTTCAGTGGGTTCAATGGTTCACATAATACCAAAAAAATTTTTGTTTTTATGTGATTTTTTTTAGATATCGAGGTCAACCTTCATTTTTTTAAATGGAATGTCCTATTTTTTTATACCATAGATCGATAGAGTATCAAATTCTGAGTATAAAACTGTTGACCTTCATATGTCCTAAACCTAATAGTTAACGAGATATTATCCAAAGAAGAAAGAAAATTATTTCGATAAATCTCGTTAACTATTAGATTTAGGACATATGGAGGTCAATACATTCTTACTCAGAATTCGATGGTCTATCGATTCATAATACAGATAGTAGGCCTTTCCATTTGAAAAAATCAAGGTGACCTTGAAATCTCTATGCCTCCACCCACGCAGAAAATGTTTGTGTCACAATATGTCCCCCTCTATACCGTGTAAGTTTTGTTTACAACATTTTTTTATATTATTACAAATAACGGCAATATTCAAAGTGGACATAGTTATTGCTCCACCCTGTATACAAAATTGTAGTGGACAACACGTTTAATTTTTCTATGAATCTTTGATCAGTTTTATTCAATTTTATGCGGTCTAGTTTACACAGTTAATAATAATTCATCAGATATCTCACCAATAATTATTATTATCGTCTTGAGAAAACAGCAGACCACGCTAATAGATCATCAATTAAATTGTACAATTTGGTACTATTAGAATAAATTATACTTGCAACAAAGTGTGCATATACTTTTGAGCGGGAGTGTATATTTGGATAAAGAAATGTGTATAATCATTTGTAATTTGGTGGTAGTAGATTTATAGTTAAACAGTCGATCAGTCGGTCATGAAAGAGAATGAATCAGCGTGCTGCCAGTCACTAATCGACCGCTTTCTTTCGCAGGAGCAAGAGCCGCAGCGTGGATCACGGACTCACGACGCCTTTCGACTTGGATTCGTTGCGGAACAAGGTCGAAGGACGCTTCGAGTCGGTCGACAAGCTATCGAAAGGTGAGTAATCCCGTTTGAGAGCGTCTTGAATAAATCGCGGAAGCTTCCGCGGAGCAGGAAAAGAGCTAGCTGGATCACCGCTCGGCGCGGTGGCCGTGTACTTAGGTCGCGATCCATCGAAGGCCTCTCTCGATCGCAGCAGGCGCTACGCCAGCCGTTCGTACGACGACGATCCGCAACCTTACTCGAGCGAATCGCATTGACTTACTTTCCTTAAAGTGGCACGAACGCCGCGACTGATCGATGGTTTCGCGCGCGTCACGCCGATCGCGGCATTTGTCCGCGAATTTACCGTCGTACCGCGCGCCGGTTCGCGCATCAGGAATCGATCAAACCCGCCGCGGCGATCTATCAGCTTCCTGCGAAACGGATGGCCGATCGGCGTTCTTCTGCTCGACGTGTTATAATTCAGACACGGTGTGTACATACATTCATCAATCGAAATAACGCCCACTGCAGTGTATACACTTTACCGTTCGGCCTGCTAGCTCGTTTATTCGTTTCGCGAAAAATTCTTCGATCGAGGGGAGATTCTCGTTCAACAGCTACAACAGCGGGCGATTTTTCAAAATGTTTCTCAGAACAGTTTCGATAATGCACGGATGTTTATCGAGATAGGTAGACGATTAATATTTACATGCACAGAAAAATAGTTAATGAGGAAAACGTCTTCAACGTACTGTTTAGTCTGTTTCAAATTGTCCAATGGTTAAGAGTCTTGTTATCTAGCAGGTAAACACAGAGGGATTCACTGTCCAAATAAAATATATCGATCGACGTAGAGAAGATAAGATACTTTTCGCGGAACGGAGCGAGGAAAAAGCAGACATGGCAAATTGTTCCTTCTAGATATTAATCCTTTGCACTCGGAACTATTTTAACTGGAAAATTAAACATTTCTTCCAATCTAGAATACTTCCATTCCCTATGATTTTTGAAATTTTATGCATATGAAATTGGTATAATATCTCATACAATACCTAAATGTCTAGTAATTGATTAGATATCGATATATTTAATAATGTAAACAATATTTTGAATAATGGTACCGCAATTTTTAGTGGTGCCTCAGAGGGGACAACCGAGTGCAAAGGGTTAAAATTCTACTGGTTGTAGTGGATTATTCCAACTTCCGTGATGATCTTTAATTTCACTTTACGCGCTTTAGATGCAGATACAATAAGACTGTGGGTCTTTATGTGAAATGAAAATTTTCTAAGATAAATGAGAAGGTCTAACGTAGGCCGAGGTTACAGAAAAATAGTAGTACCACGCGATTTAGGAAACAGCATGGACCCGAGGGTTCTTCTTAGATCAAGGCTTTACTGTATACAGAGTGTCCAGTATTGATGGTACAACCGTGGAGGGATAAAATAAGTCGCAAATATGGGATGAATTTCCTTGTATTCGAGAAAATCGAGTTACTCCTCCCCGAAAACGGCTGTTGCTGTGCAAAAGAAAGAAGCAAAAACCTGCTGTGCAAAAGAAAGAAACACCCAGCCACGTTTAATAGAAAAGCGTAGAAAATCAAATAAGAACACAGTAAATTTTGAAAAAGGATTCCGCTGTTTAACCCCTTGCCTTACAATATCGTGTCTGACTCGTGATGAAGATTCTGAACAGATTGAAAAATGTATTAATGCTAACGGCGCAATGGTCCGATCAATTGTTATTTAAAAGCAATTTTGCAAATTATCACATTAACTTCAACGTTTCGATCTTAATTCAGATCATTTTCAAGAAATAATTGCGTCTGTAAATTATTAAATATTATGATATTTTATGGTATTATACTAGATTTTATGGTATTATACTTATAGATTGTGATAAAAATGTATGTTAATAATTTCCTTTAAACTAAAATGAAATTTAAAATAAAATTCCGATTTGGTTTCGTTAATATACAGCTATTGGAGAACATATAGGAATACAATTTATATCAATATTCTCCCTTTTTAGGAAATTACGACCTTACGAAAAAACAAGTTCTAATCATTGAAACCGTAGAATAAATCGTAGGACACGGGGTTATTTTAATAGTTCTGCGAATATGTGTTATTGCGGATTATCTAATACTTTAAATGCAATAAATTCTACATAAAGATATTGTTTGTCATTATATCTTATAATTATAGTGGGTGCTTCTTCCTTTTGCGTAGTAGTGTAATCTGAATATGAAACGGACGTACAGCGCTATCTGGGATTATTCCATTAAGGGGACGCGATGTCAGCGTTAATCTGTCCCGGTATGCGCGGGGATTGCCACGAAAATTTAAGCGGTGCGTGGTCCCACGGCATTTTATTAAATAGAGGGTCCGAGTATGTAACCCAGATACGCGTGCTCGCGTGTGCAGCCGTGGTGCAGCCGTGGTGCAGCGTGCAGTATGCGCCCGTTTTGCGCCTTTAATGGGCGGCGAGGATTTGCCAAATGACGGTCGCTCGACCGTCCGTGGTTGTCCGTGGAAATTTATCTAATTACCGAGCCAGAGCTGCGCCAGGAGATCGATGATAATCGGGGAATCTGTCGCGGACTGCGACCTGTGATTCCGAAAAATTCGCAACGACAGTGACTGATCGCCGCGTGCAGTTGCGAATAATGCCCGGGATAAAAGCCAGACGATTCGGAAGAGATCTAATTATTCGGAGCCGCGTGGAAATGGGGAGGGGGAAATACTCCATTGCACGATTCGAGGGAGAGTGATCGCAGTCAGCTTTATTATTAAAATTTACGTTAAAATTACACGTTCGAAGTTTTTCATTTTTCTACTTTTCAAAGTTCGTGTTTCGTGACCCCAGAAAAATTTGTTGTATGCTGCTTTTCGCTGATGCATTGCAGTTTGGATTTGGTAATTCTATACTATCTCAAAGTATTTTGAAGTGCCACATTAAACTTTCACGGAATATTAACACTTTATCTACCGGTAGCCTATTAATAGGCTTTTCAATAATTGTGCTGCATCGAATGGAAGCTTAAAAATCTTCTTTTACACAATAATTTCGAAGGAAATTATTGGATTTTATTATTGAGGGTGAGTTGTTGAAAAATCCTCGGCCGTGAACCATAGGCTTTCAACAATTATGGAATAATCACCGGTAGGTAATGTGTTAAGAAGATTCTAGTGTAACAGATCACATTCTGAGGAAACAGATTGACTGTCGGTCACATGGTAGTTGTCCTTAATTTTGTAGAGCACATATGATATTGTTCCTCCTCGAGTTTACCCGCACGGTTCGGGATCTTCCACTTCGATGAATGTTTGACTTTCGTGTTTGAATGGTTGCGGAGCGGAGGCGCAGTTGGTCTACTTCCTGTCGTTTAATCCGGAGCTACATCCAGCCCAGACTATCGGTGTACTACATAAAATAGGTTTCGAACGATTGTTTCGTCTCGCTGCCTGGGGATATTGTTCCACCAGTGAACCAAGTATGTACTTACATACATGTGTTCTGGACCGGTATCAATTAATAACTAAAACTGCGGGCACCAATCTCTAGGTAATTGAGAAAATCTTAAAAAGAAGTCAGACGTTCCGGATTTATTCAAAGAAGAAAGTCATCTTTTATATAAATGTAGAAGACTTAAATAAAGAATAGGTTATAAAAAAAATGAATAATAATAATAAATTTCAACATGAAGAGGGCTTCACAAATATTGTTTTTTCGTTTAATACTAGAGTTCTAGTTAAACTAGTGTTCTGTACAAAGTAAGGAACACTTGTGATTTGATAAAAAGCTTTCGAAATTAGAGAAATATAAGAAGTGTTCTTGATACCTGTTCTTGATACCTCGAAGAACGCGATTAGGATACGGAAGCGCTTATGTGGGAACGCACCCGGTTCCTGGAGTTGTCGGTGAAAAATAAAAGAAGATCGGAAGAGTAGGCGCGGTGCGATAAAGCACGTGCATCAAAGTTAAATTATCGCGCCAACGATGACGCGATCGCAACATGGCAGTGATAGTCAGTCGTCCGTGGCAGTGGCGCGAGTAGTCATCGCGGCGCGAGTTGCCATCCGAGAAGTTGTCGAACACGTCCTTTCAACGTAAGAGGATCCGGGGATCTGGCGCATTGCTCGTTTTCCTTATTTCGCGGTGGCCAGTCGCGTCCCGCGTTTGCTTGTGTGCGATCTACGCGGTCCATCGATCTTTCAGTGTGCTCGATCGGCCATAAAATCGGGACGCCAACACCTGGTGCTTGTTATTCGCGTTCGTAATTGCTGTTCCACTGTGCACGATCCGCATCACCTTGAAACGCGCGAGGCAGCGGCAGCTAAGCGCGCGAAAACGAACGCCGCCGAGGCCTCGGAGAACGATCGAGCGATCATTCCGTCGATCGCCGATCTATCCCGATTAGTGATCGCCAATCAGTGTACACGTGGCTAGGGAATCGATCGACGAACTTGTGCTCGCGATAACGAGATCCAGCCTCACGTGCTCACCGATGAGGATCTCGGAGAACGTTTCTCGATCTTGGAATCGGCAGCCTCTAGATTCAACCGTCAGGAACCCATCAAGAAAGCAAGAGTCAATTTTGTGGTTGTAAGGAAGAACGCCACAATTTCGAAAAATTTTACGTATTTACCAGAAGGAAGTCATGAAAATAAATTTACGACCACAGAATTAATTTCGATTCTTCTCTCTCTGATGGTTAGCTCTACCTGTGGCGAACAGATGTTGCTCGCTATTTATTTCTGATCGTTTTGAATTACAAATTTAGAGGCAATATTTCCGTGCCAAGAAACAAGCGCGCCACTAAAATATTTTAGAATATTCCGTAAACCGCTAGCGTACCGAGAATTACCTCTACTTTTCTTAATTTTCCACTATTCTCAAAACCACACCTACCAACGAGCTTCCCTGAAATCTATGCGATTAGAAGAGCAGAACTGTTTCGACTACCGGTCCATTACCAACTCCAAGCACTGTATTGGAGACAGCAAGTCGAATCTTGTACTTCGTCAATAAAAAAGATTGTTCTCCGGAGATTGACTACGCGAGTTCTCAATTCCGGGACCGACATTAGAGAAATTTATATTAAATTGATTTTAGATAATACTTTCCACTTTGGTTAACCTTGGTGCCCGGCGTTGATAAAATTCGATAGCTTTAGATAACAGTGAGAGACTGACATGACAGGTAACGCGCGAGGAAGAAGCTCGGTAGATCCACCTTGAACATTGTTAATAGTTGGACTAATAGATTAGAAATTACATAGAAATTCATTTAGACACTGCAGTTCATAGAATCACGCCAATGAAGCCTCTATTAAAGGTTTCATCACACTGAAAACGGAATAGAAACTTTTTAATCCTGTTAACCTATCGCCGTTTAGATTACAAGTCAATTGAAAGCGAAATCAATTGGAGATAAGTAGGAAGAATTTCGCCGTAAACGCTGTCCACTACAAGCTCAAACAAATATTGCCACAAAACTCAATATCATAGTATTCAAAACATATACATATATCATAACGTTCAAAAAATATATATAATTTAACATTAAGCCTGCCGTGCACTGAAAGCAACTAAAATGTCTTAGCTTTACGAAAATTACAAGGCTCTATTTATTTAGATTCTGTGCAATTTTTATTACAATATGTGCCTGAGTAAAAAGATCTATCGAATCAATTTTCATGTAATCAACTTCATAGTTTCAACAATCGTGAAATGAAAAATATGAAGCCGGTCACTTGACCGGCAGTGGTTTAGTGTTAATGAGATGGTTTCGCCATTATTATGAATAATAAGAAAGTTATAATCGTTATGAGCAACGGGATATTTTTTTATTAATAAAACATAAAAACCCGTGCAGCTCATTCCATCAAATTCAATGTAGTTGCAAATGACTCTATCGGGTCCGTTAGCATCCGTACAAAATGGCAGGGCTAACTTGTTACTTAAGACGCGACAGTGCGCCTTTATTGTCGAACGATTGTCGGTACCGATATAAAAACCTCGGCATCAGCCCGTGCAAACGGAGAATAATATTTTCGTTCCGCATCGAGCGTAATCTCTCGTCCTGTCTCATTTTCTGCAGCGTTGTTCGCGGAGGTAACACTAGAACCAAGACGCCAGCCTCGAGTCAGCTTTTGATAGGCGTCGCCCCAATGTGTCGTAGCGCCGTTACCGTTGAATTTTAAGCAGGGATTAAAGACGTTGACTGTATCACCAGCAATGAATATTCATCGAGATATTGGAACGATTCTATTACTGGCCCAGGACTGTTACACAATTTCGTGTTCCAGAAACGTCCGAGCCCGTTCCCAGAAACTGTTACCAAAATCGACCGTGCTACTGTTTCGCGAACTGTATCCTGAATGTTTAAACAGCTCTCTATCATCTTGGATATGGATCGCTGTTAATCGTTATTCCTCTAACACCTTAGCTAGCATCGTTCATCTCTGCGCCAGTCTTCGTTCTATTACATTCAACGTGTCTCTGAAGACTTAGGGTGCAAATGTTGGCGTCATCTCTTCGTCACAGGTTATTGATGAATTTGAGTTGACGGCAGCTGATTAGAAAATAGACATTGGTCGAATAAATAAGTAATTCACCACCTGACATTTCGGTTACCGCGAAATTTTCCAAGGTAATGTAGTTTGTAAAGGGATTTTGGGCAGCTTTCGACCGGAAACCGGTCGACCGGTACAAAATTGGTCCGCAGGAATAGGTTCGGTAACCGGTCGGGGAATCGTCGGTATGAAAAACGAGTCCGTCTAACAAACGACTCGGTAGTCACGAGGCCTCGAGGGAGAAAGTCCTGTAACTCGCTTCTGCTCGACGTCTTCGGAGCGATCGGTTCGATAAAGCGACCAGAACACTGTCCGTGTAGAATGCTTGACAACTTGTAACCTTCGAGGCTGCCAAGGATTTCATAATCGAGTTAGCGTTCCCAAAGCCGCGGATGAAGTCATCGTTCGTGAAACACGCTCGGCTGCCTGAATGATTCGTGCCGGTTCCCTCGTAAACTGGCTAGCTGCGAGCGGCGTGCATCATTCGGGCAACGTGAACCTTTGGCGCGTTGATTGTTTCGAGTGAACGTACTAAATTGACGTAGGAGCGTAGAATCGCGTTTACACGCATGATCAGTCGCCACTTGCTCTCTCTCTCTCTCTCTGCTAATTACTTCACGTTCTGAATTAAATAAGCCGGTTAGCAATTGCAAGCAATGCGGCCCGAGGCACGGGCTGTTAATTTCGGTTAATTATACGGTCTATACTTTTTCACAGTTCGCAATCGCATGACGAAGTTTATTTATAGCCAGTTCGCAAATCGTGATATATCGCGATTTATAACAAATTATGTCGAGTTTTGTCAGTTAGTTCGCGATACTTCAAATTATGAAGTCAAAATAAATTGGTGTTGGAGAGGGAAAGAGAGCGTTTCTCGCCCGCTAGAGGACTCTAGAGGACCCTGCCTTAGACTACCGAAACAATAGAGATCGGTGACTGATCAGTAGACTGTGGATCTTTATGCAAAATAAAAATTTTCTTCGTTAATTACAAGACACAGAAAGCATATAAAAATTTCTTTCCATCTTCAACAGTTTTAATAATTTGAATATAACATATGGATGTTCTTAAATTGTCTTAATGTTTTTAGTGTTTTAAATTACGTCCACCCATTTTTGTCATAAATGCATAAAATCCGCAGTCTACTGATCAGGTAGTAGCGGTTAAGGCGATAGACTCGTTTCCAGGATTGCAAGTGGCGGGATTTGTGTTCTCATTTCTCGATAATACAAAAATGGGGTTTTTCAGTAGTCAAAAACGCTAGATAAAAAATCGATCTAGGACGCCATCGCCCTCGAAAGTCCTATTTTTTCGTTTACGAGGCGTAATTTGGATTATTCGGCAGCATGTAGCTATGAAAATAGCCGAATAATGCAAATTACGCCTCGTAAACAAAAAAAATAGGACTTTTGAGGGCGATAGCGCCCTAGATCGATCTTTTATCTAGCGTTCTCGACTACTGAAAAACCTCATTTTACCACGTTTTTATTAACTCGCTTTTTTGTCTGTGTGTTTGTCTGTTCGGTACAAATTTTGCAATTGATTTTAAGTTAACTTCCCGATGAGCTAGAGACTTGAAACTTTAAACATAGCTCATTCTTGTCTCTCTGCTCGTCTAAAACACAGAAAATAATTATTTCAATAAAAAAAATGTTTAGTATATACCACGTTTTTCAGACGGACTAAAAAGTATCAAATAATTTTTCCTAGCCCCATACAGATTCCTAACCCCGTACAGATAGTCCTGAAAATTTGTGATTGTGAATTTTGAATAGCTATGAAAATACTTGTAAGATTTGAAACGAAAAACGTGGGGCGCAAGATAATAGTAAGGAGTACAGAGCGTAGCTGCCGTTGAGCAAACTCGCACAACAGTTCATATCGTTCGCAGTGCAATAAAATTGTTAGTGACTTAGGTGAACTGTTCATGCATCAATTATCTATTGCATGCGCCTCACGTTTTTCGTTTTAAATCTTACAAGTATTTTCGTAGCTATTAAAAATACACAATCACAAATTTTCAGGACTATTTGTATGGGGCTAGGAAAAATTATTTTATACTTTTTAGTCCGTCTTAAAAACGTGGTATATTAAACATTTCTTTTTTACTTTTTGTAAGGGTTGCCGCTGGCGATATGCGATGTGTGCGTTTGCCGATCGAGGCACATTGATGCGGTGACTGCTCGAGCCGTTGCGCTCTTTTCGGCGTGGTGCCGATGCCGCTGTGTCCTTTGCGGCGCGGTGCCGCAAAGCAGCGTCGTGGCAATAAGCGGCTCCCTTTTTAGATAATTCTCGTATAAAAGTGGGTCTCGAGGACCACAGCAGTTCAGTTGTCGTGCACCATTGAACGAGTCGATATCCTTGACTCTTCCGTATAAATTAGCTTACATTTTGTATTATCGAGAAGTGAGAACGTGAATCCCGCACCCTCGCAATCCTAGAAAAAGGAGTCTACTCCCTTAAGCTCTTGACTTGACTATTCGTCCATTTTCCGATGAGCGCAGAACGTAGCCACCACATCTGCTTTTCATATTTTTGGTGTCAATCAGAACGCAGTAAAGTTCCCAAACAAATGGACAGAGTGCAGGCGACATTTATTTGTTCAGCGTCGGCTGTTGAACACGCGGTGGAAGTTTGTCGAACATCCCGCGGAACGTTCTCTATTTGCGACATGGTACAATTGTTGTTCGCGTTGGAAACCATTAAAAATTTCCGCAATTAAAAATCGTGGTCGAGAGACACTCGTGGTTTCAGTAAACATTTCAATTGAACGTCCATTCCTGATGACGTGTCGCGAATTCCAGCTCCGTTGATACACATTATTTGCGCGATCGAGAACAGCTCGCGCGCCAGTATCAGTCGTCGATCCTCGGCGAAGAGTGCTTACGCGAGTGTCGATCGGACAATGGAGATCGATTATACCAACCGACCGGATTCGCCGTGGGAATTCCTGGATTACGAGCCGAGCAACGTCTACATCGTCGAGAAGAATGTCTGTGACTATGTCGTGTACTATGTGGTCGACGACAATTCGATCGCCTTCTTGGACAATTTTCGGCTATTCGCGAGTTCCATTGCAGGTATTGCTACGTTTAAACAATTCGTCATCTTCCTTTATCGAAGAATCCAAAATAAAAGGGTTCCAGATATTTTCATTTAAATCTTTTCAAATTCTAGTTCACGGAACAACTCCTTTGCTACTTTTAATCACTGAATTAAAAGGGTAGACTCTCGTTTCCAGGATTGCAAGGGTGCAGGATGCGCCTTCCTATTTCTCGATAATGCAAAGATGGGGTTTTTCAGTAGTCAAAAGCGCTAGATGAAAGATCAATCCAGGCCGCGATCGCCCTAAAAAATTCTGTTTTTACGTTTAGGAGGCGTAACTTACATTATTCGAAAGCATACAGCTGTGCACGTAGTTATTTTCATAAGGCTGCGAATAATGCAAATTACGTCTCATAAACGTGAAAAGAAGATGATAAACTAGAAACAAGTCTACCACCTTAAGTTTCCTAAGTTCAGCATGACGTACTGTGCGTGCGTCACAAGAAGCCCGTGAAAATAATGCGTGGCTGATTGGTCAAACTGGAAGGGGCACGCCTCGTTTCACACGCATTGGCCGAAGCGGTCACACCGGTGGGGATAGGCGGAGCGAGCGAGGGATTTCCCTCGTTCCTGTTCCATCCCCTTCTTGTGAAGCACGGACAGTACAAACAACTATATTTTTACGCGAGCGCAACGTAACGTCGAACAAATCGAAAGCACATGACGACACGGGAGAGGAGAGCAGCCATTCCGCGAACGAACGCAAATGCATTTAATTGTCGCCAATTTACAATCCTCGATCGCAACACGTGCTCAGGAATCGAGGAAGGAATCGAATGAGCGAGCGAGCGAACTGAACGCGCACAACTCCGCTCGAGAAAATCATCGGACCGTTTCTACACCGGCTCTGTATTAATTGCAACGTTGTAGCAGTTCGAGCGAACCTCGAACAATGAAATCAATTGCTACAACTGTATTGATTTTCTCGGATTAGTTCGAGAGCTCGAACTCCGGTTGGTCGGGAATTGTGTGTCGAAGCGGAACGCTCGACGCAGTCAATAGTGAATTACACGCCCAAGGAAAATGGCGTCCCAACTTTACGACGTTTTACCCCCTC
Source organism: Lasioglossum marginatum (assembly GCA_028455795.1). Lineage (NCBI taxonomy): Eukaryota > Metazoa > Arthropoda > Insecta > Hymenoptera > Halictidae > Lasioglossum > Lasioglossum marginatum. The sequence continues at coordinate 3,539,375 of CM052265.1, forward strand.
GTCACGAGTTATAAACGGGACCTTGTGGGGGACAATCGCTGAATTAGGTCTTTCTTTCGCTCGGACGTTGACGAGTATAGTGTATCTCAGCGCTCGGATTTACTTACTCGCGACGGCCCAGTTTCGAAGGCTACGCCCCCTCGACACCCGGCCGCGCGTCTCGCTCCCCGTGGCGGCCCTAGTTCTCCTAGGCGTCACGAATAGCGAGTATGGAACGCGCCTGAGGAGCTCCGAAGACACAGTGGGCAATTCGGACGAAATCGGCGACAAAATCAATGAACTTTCGATAGAAATGAGATAGAGCGATGAAATTTTCTTTTAAATCAAATCATTTCAACGAAAAAATGATTGCATTAGTTTTGTTCACAAAAATCGACTTTTTGCAAAATCCTGAGGTCGTAGACAAATTTTGAGGCCAGATTTGAAATCAACGCGAAAAAATCTACGGGAAATGATGTATAGCATGTTACAAAAAAATTTTTTCCGCGCGTGGTGTTGAAAAACCACAATTTTCTTGAAATTGTACAAGTTTAACAAATTTTATCAAGGTTAAAAAACGTTCGTACCATAATTTCCCTATTTTTCCCATATTCTGCAAAGTTTCAGCTTCAATTTAAACAAAATTTCATCGCTCTATCTCATTTCTATCGAGATTTTGTCGCCGATTTCGTCCGAATTGTCCACTGTGTGGCGCGATGAGACGAGTAAATAAATCCGAGCGCTGGTCTATCTTTCGTAAAACAGACTCAAGATAACTGTCTACTACGAGCATGCAACCTCGCATAAAAATGTTTTAGAGACTGCTCCAAAACTGCATTACATTAATTATAGTTTTGCGTTAATTGCAATACCAGTCGAAGTATTTATTTGACTTTACAAATTGTATGTAATTGTATGTTTTATACAGTACAGTTCAATTATGTGTGTTTAACACGCACTTGAAATATTGAAATGAATGGTTTCCTCGTGATACGTGTCACGAAATGTTCGAACGTTATCCTTGTAAGTGTGAATTTGCATTTCTTAAGATTAGCCAACAAATGCAAATTCGTGCTCGTTGCTTAGCCATTATGGACGGTTCCTCGTTCTGGGTGTTCGCGAGGTACCACGAAAAAACACGATTAACGCGCATTGTTAACGCGTTCGCCACGTTCAAACTGAAAACAAGTTATCTTAACAGAGCCGACTTTCTCCGCGACGCGGCGGCGGCGGAAAGGTTAGTATGATTCATGGATACGGTGCTTGCCATTTTCATTAGGTAAACTAAGACCTTGAAGAATGCAGTTTGCACGAACTCTGCGGTCGTCGGATCCGCAGTTAGAGAAACCGTGGTTGCGAGAAGAAAGTTCTTTTTTAGAAGGTACTACGAAAAGATGAAAGGAACCTCCGTATGAAAACTATTTTAATATTCGCCTGGAGTTAATATGCAATTACTTAATGACCAAACGACTTCACTTTTCCTGCCGAGCTGGATGTAGTAGTTTACTAGACAAAGAACAACAAATCATATTTTTTAAATTTTCAACGTCAATAAATTATCTATTAAAAATAAATCGTCATGTCTATAAGGAGAATAGGATGAATTAATCTATAATTGAATAGGATTGAAATGAAGGTGGAACGACCTAGAAGAGATTATTCGATCGCTTCCGTCGACAGTAACGAAATTCAGATTCGCGGCGAAGAGGTTACCCGACAAAGAACGCAAGATAAAATCCGTAGGCAATTAAACTAATCACGAGACGCAACGTTTCCGTTTGTATTCCTCGCGGAGAAAACATTCGGTCGCGTAACAAAACCAACAGGAAGAGGAGTCAATTCAGAGGCTTGTTCGTCGTGATGCGACGGCCTTCGGAAGACTCGTTCGAGTTCAAGCTGTCTTCGTTTCCATAAATTGCACAATTTCTATAATAGTAACATGGACGCTTTAACAACCGCACATTTTATTGCGGAACTTATTTCTCACAATTTTGCCTTTGAACATTGTACTTCATATACAGGGTGCCGCCGAATAACATGTACAAGCGGGTAGGGGGTGATTCTACATGTGCATATAAACCAAACAGAAGGAATAACATTTTTTCGTTTGAGGCTTCGTTTTCGAGAAAATCGAGTTTGGAAATGCAGCGAATACGCGTGTTATTGAATAGGAATCGTCCGAAGCGTCTGGTCATTACCGACCAATTTTACTTTCTGCATACTGCATATCAGAGTTGGGCATTAATCGATGAAAATTTTAACCAAGATTGATTGATTAATGTGTACGATTAAAAAAGGTAATCATTGAAAAATCGACGATTGCTTCAATCGATTGATGAAGTTAATCGTCAATCGTTGATTAAAAAATGAAATCATCGAAAAATCGGAGACTGATTTAATCAATTGTCGAAGTTAATCCATAAATTGTAATAAGTAGGCACATAGAGATTGTATTATAGACCAAATAACAATACACCTAAATTCAGTTTACATTTTTTTCAGTATGCATACAGTTTTCATTCCGTATTTCATTTCGAAATTTCAGCAGTTGATCATTAATCAATTGTATCCGATTGACGATTACAATTGAAAAGAATGTAATCGTTAACCGCAATTAACGATTAAGGTAGGAGTTTAATTGTTAATTGCGATTAACGATCGAAGTAGAAATTTATTCGTCAATCGTTGATTAAATGTTTGCCCAATTCTGCTGCATTTATGTGGTCTGATCTTTGAACTCGATTTTCTCGAAAACGAGGCGCCAAATGAAAAAATGTTATTCCTTTCTTCCGATTTATATGCATATGTAGAATCACCTCCTGCCCGCTTGTACATGTTATTCGGTCGCACCCTGTATAGCTTCGAAATATAGTCTTTATAAATTGAACGGTACGGAAACGTTCATTGTCTATTTACGATATACCTGCAAGTGTTTTATAGAGACTTTTGCATTGCTCCCGCTGAAACAAACAAGTGAGTCGATGAAACTGATGATTTTCAATTTTTATTGCAGATTCGGACAGCGAGAGCAAAGATGGCTCGACAACGCAAGAAAAGAAACATGGCCGTGTCTCACAGCCTATCAGCACTATCGCCTACACGGTGAGTATCGAATTCAACTGGAGGGTCCTGATCCCACACCTATGACAATAAGACAATCCCTCGAGCTTGCAATAACCTAACGCGAGTGCACTCGTGCTTGCACCGTGTCAAACAGTGATCAATAGTCACGGAGATAATTGGGAGTCAAGGGGAACAAGCGTGACCTCTGTTCCAACATGTAGATGTTCATTGGAAATGTATTCGTCGACGATGCACATTGCTACCTATGATCTGCATCTGGTGAAAAATGTTTCTGCTTCATCCCCTCCGCGTTGAATTTAAGTCCGAGACCCAATTTCAATTTGAATTCAAAAATTGCGACTTGAAAATAAATTTTAGTGTACACTTTCTATACTGGAAATTAATAGGATTTTCAATGATTGTGCTGTACCAAAAGAAAGCATAGAAATTTTCTTTTACATTGCA